>JASDQU010737151.1:101757-123981 GCA_032191745.1 Picea mariana | reverse complement strand
CTCATTACCCCTTAATTGGGGCATATTACATTAGTAATGTTATTTTATTTATGTCAACTTTAGTCTATTAGTTATAATTATACATCCTAGTCTCTTATATATACCAAGGAGACATTTTCATTTGGAATCATCTTGTATTTGGACATTTATGTGGGCATAAGAAGGTTGCCCCCTCGAAGAGACTTATTATCTGAATTTCTCTCTTTTTCAAGCCGTTGAGTACTTATTCTGAGGTTTTTCTATGCTATAATAAAATTTGGTTCCTAACACTGCATATATCCTTGGAATATTTTTTCCTGTGTCTTTAATTGTACTAGCTTCCTAAAGGTTGTGACATTCCTCATTTTGTCTCCCTTATGAGGATAATATTTGTACATGTTCTCTCCTTTACATCCCCAACATTTGATTGGTGGCCTTGGTCTTTTCCATGAATATTTTTCCATCTTGGACTCAATCTAAGTTGCTTGGGTTTGTTGATATACCTTAGTACTACTCCTAAAGGAAGGAGGATTGGATCCCTTCTTCCTTTGACATCTTATCATCCTTCTTATCTCTCCAATTCTTTAGTACTACTTCTCTTCCTTTGTTATGTTCATACAAGTACTTATCCTTCCTTGTGGCCTCTTCCAAATTCTTTGGTTCATCAAATTGAATATTATCTCTGTAGAAATATGGAATTCTGCTCATAAATATTTGAATATTGGCCTTCTCATCCTTATTGAATCCTACATATCTCAACAACTCTGAGAAATTGTTTTCATATTCTTCCATGGACATATTTCCCAACTTAAGCTCCAAGAACTCTTGCATATTTTTTTCATAGTAATGCTCTAAAAGATATTTCTGATAGAAACATCTCTTAAAATGCTTCCAGGTGATATTTGTTTCATTGATGTTCTTAACCTTCTTCAGCTAGTCCCACCTCATAGAATCCTTCCCTTGTAGATATTATATGGAAATCGTGGCTTCCAAGTTGGGTGAGTAGTTATGCAGTTGAAATTACTTTCTAATCCCAAGAAACCAAGCTTCAACCTCTTATCCCTTTTCTTTCTCTCCATAAAAAGTTGGTGGCTTAAGTCTCATGATCTCTCCTTGAAAATTGTCCACTTCATGCCTTCTTCTCTAATTCCTAACAAGGGACACTTCTAGGTTGCTCTGTGATTCTTTAGATGAACGTGAATTTTTGGATGAATGCGCAAGTGATTAATGTGGTCTATGAGTCATGCTAATAGTCCTTGAATTTCTATATCCTTTGTATTTCTCCCCACTTACATGATGCTTTCCTGCTTTGTTATGTCTTGAACCTGACGCGACTCTATATTTCCTTTGCAATTGGTTTAGACTATGTAGAAACTAAGTGTTTATATGATTTACCTACTCTTGAGCTTTGATAATTTTGTCATTATCATATATGTAGTTCCATACTTCCATTCTTAATCTCTTCATGGTCTCTATTAGCTCTACTGGCTTTGTTATCCTTCTATGTCCATTAGACATTATCTCAGCTTCATTGCCTAAATTGATGTTCAAACACCTGATCACTTCTTCCTCATGGATGCGAGTTATCTAGTCATCTTCCATGCTTTTGGTCCTCATAATTATAGAAAATATGCATGTAACAAGTTATTGTTAGATAGAAGTAATTCATTAATTCTGGAAAATTATACATATTTTCTACCTTGTTAAGGCCCCTTGTTTCCTTCTTTAAATTTGTTGCGAATTCATGTTGCTCAAATTCAAATTATGGCCATATATATGAATTATATTATTCAATATATTTCTAGTGACTATCCCCTTGCTCAATTATGAGCTATGAGTAGAAATTTACAACCTTATGAATACGGGCTGGATTTAATAAAATTGAAAAATTGAACTCTTTCTCTTGAATTTTGCGACGAAAGGGTACTTTTGTTGCAAGTAGTCGTCGCAAATTTTTCAATATGTAGTAGTGAATGCGTGCACACATACACACATGCATATGATGAATATATATAGAGATGAAGTTGTTCTCTTCTACACAATTGAATAAAAAATTTCAACATTTTTTCACTAAATGAGATCATTTTTTTTCAATAATATGCAAACATATGAGTTTTTACCTTTTTATTTAAAAAAAAAAAACATCAAAATATAAATCCATTCATTTCACAATGATTGTACATCATATAGTCACCAATGCATATAAAGAGATGGAGGAAGAACTAAATGATAAAGATAGGAAAATTAAATCTCTTAATGAAAAGATAGGGAGTATACTAGAGCCTTTCATAAGTGTAATTCTAAAAGTGATAGTAAGAGGGGGAAGCTCCCAAGGGGGAGAGATGAAACAAAGGACTAAAGAAGCAACATATACACCTCTGATAATTATTGGAGAGAAACCTACATTAAAACTATACCAAAGTTGGGTCGACGACTTGTATTGACAAGCATTATAATGATGGAACCAAATTTTTGAATGAGCATTGTTTTCAAAATAAGACATTTTTCCTTTTTATTTTCAAATTTTATGAATAATTTCAAGAATTGAGGTTTCCCTATCATTTATATATTTCATAAAACAAAATGGGATCATAGTTCTCCTTCCTCGATCCTAATGTTTCAAGCTATATCGAATTTGATTCTATTATAAGTGGTATTCTACTTGTTGAGTACAAACTATTTTTTAAGTCTATTCATGTGAACTTTTTACTATTGTCATCCACCTAGATTTATTCTTCAATCTTTTGACTTGAAATTTGAGTCAATTTGACATTCAAGTAGACTCAATCATGTTACTTGAATTGTAGATATCGTTGTAAAACTTTTTCATGATTTTAAGGATTGGGCACCTCTAATGCTTGATCTAATTAAATCTGACAACAAAGATTTATTATTGTAGTTTCTTGTCGATCTCAATCAAATTTTGACTAAGATCTTGATATCTCATACCATAGTCTCAAGCTATTTCAATGGGTTGCTTTTAATACTCTTTAATTTATGAGTAGAAAAAATATTGTACTAGTGCATAGTGAAATTTGGAAAATCAAAATCATTTTATCCTCTTTAATTATTTCTCATCTATATTTTGGATAAAATACATAAACCACTTTAGTAGTGGACCTTCGTCAGGCACCCACTGTAGCTGCTGAGCAAAACCCCCTTTTGAGGAGCAAGGAGCAGAGAAAACCCCCATAAACCACTTTAGTAGTGGACCTCTGCTATGCACCCACTATAGTTGTTGAGCAAAACCCCAAGCGAAACCCTTGTCTGAGGAGCAAGGAGTAGAGAAAACCCCATGACTGATCTGAGCAGAGCGAAACCCTAAGAAAAAACAGTCTCGATTCCCCGGATTTCAATTGGAAATTTATAGAGGCAGACGACCCCAACTATCCAACCAAACCCATGAAGACCGAGACCGAGACCGAGGGCCATCTGAGACTAAGACGACCGAGAGTTGTGCATGATACTATCGAGGGCAAGGAGGGAATCGAGGGCCATCTGAGACCGAGACCGAGACTTGTGCGCGAGACTGTCAAGGGCAAGGAGGGAAAGAATGGTATGTTATTTAAGCTACCCTAACCTTTCTTTCAGTGATATCTATCATTGTTTCATTGATTCGATCTGGGTGACTACTGATAAAAACCCATTGAATACACAACGCCCTTGGAATTTCCCATGATTTTACAGAAAAAATTAGCCAATGTGCCTTTTAAAAATATAGCTAGAAAATCATTCGTATATTGGTGTCTTGGTTGTCCTTGGGACTTAGGCGTAGGTGTGATTGGGATAGACTTGCAAGGCCATACGAGACCGAGAATTGCGCACGAGACTATCCCTCTGAATTTCAAATGATTTTACAAAAAAATAAAAAATGCCTAAAATAAAAACCTAAGGTGTCCCCAATAAACCTATTCTACCCTAACCATAAACCTATACTACCCACGTACTCCATTCATCACTTAATAGCAGATAGGTTCATGTGCGAGTTGCTCAAGTTTTTCCATAATGAATAAATTTTGTAGTGGTGAGAATGGAGGAGTAGTATTGTTGAGGACATGCTCATGGATTTCCTCTCCTTTTGACTCCTCTATCGACTCATCCTCTTGAGATCCTATATCCTTTAAACATACACTAGAACCATGAATCCACAACGCCATCTCATCTCCGCTTCTTCCTACTCTTGAGAGGACTCTAGCCAACTTTTCCATTTCTTTGTCAATGCTTTTCTTAGATGGTATATTGTCCATAGTGTGGAGGTTGATCGTTGTTCCCTTTTCTTGCTATTGGTGCACTTATATATATGAAGGGGTTGTTTGTTATACTTCATTCCAAACTTGGACTCCCAATACATAAAGAACATAATCATGTAGATAATGATCCTCAATGGTCACAATAGGAGTCTAGGAACTAGTCTTATCAAATGCTTAGTAGTATTTCAATGTCTCCTCAACTAAGCCCAATTCATTATGATTTCTAAAGTTCACAAGGTATTGCAAAAGTGTGTATGATATTACCTAACACCATGTATCGTAACTAGAATATGCTCTAACCCAGCCTAGCTAGGTCGATTGGAAACTATAGTGGAAAAGTGACTCAATTGCTTGACCATTTTTTGTTTTTACTATAAGCCCTAGAACCTTGATTTAGGTCATATGGCCCTCCCTTTCCCTACTTAACCATGGCTAAGACCGCAAGGTCCTTCCATAGTATGTAAAACCTCCTATAGATTCCCATATCCCATTCTAAGATCAAATATCCTTTTTAGAGGACCTATGTTGTTCTTTGAGGCCATGTTCACAGACCAAATCCTTAAAATATTCATATACAACTTGAGGCCCATTATTTCCTCTTCTTATCATGGTCAAGTCCCAGATACCCATCCTTGGTGCACAAAACCTCCTAGAAACACTCATATGAAGCCAATTATCCCCTCTAAAGGTCCTTTGTAGTGGCTCAAGGAATTGTTTCATGGATCATGAACTTTAAAAACTTCATTTAGGTCCTAAGACCCTTTAGTTTCTCTCATGACCATAGTTAAGGTCTCGAGACCCATCCATTGTGTCTAAAGCCTTATAATCGTTCCCATACCTCATTTAGAGGCCAAATATTATGAGCCCTGTAAGACTAATTTGGATCATATGGCCCTTAATCACTAGGAATAAAGACTATTAGTGATGTAGTCATGGATGGCTAGATGATGTTGATGCTCTAGTTGTCTTGGTGATTGCTTTCCTTTCATACTAGTAGACTTGGTTGTGGAGTCCCTGTGATCATTGGATGGTTGATGACACATAATGCATGTAGATGTATGACTCCCTTGATGGAACACCCTAGGAATTTTTGGCTAAGATAATATTGTATTGGCATCTTTGTTTGCTTGGAATTCTCCCCTTGATATCACTTGATTTCACATTCATTTAGGTTGATATGGTCTAGCATGGTATGATGTTCATGAGGTGAATTCCCTTGCTCATGTTGAGGATTCATACACATATTTATATGGTTTTTTATGACATATATTACATCCTCATGTCGAGTGATTTCCTCTTCTACATAATTTTATACCCTATTACTCGGTGGAGGAGCCTAGTGGTGGACCTATAATATTATAAAACCTAATCTAATATAGCAATAATTCTATGATATGAGTTATGCAACATAAGGAAAAAAATTGTTGAAAACTACCTATCATAAGTCTTTGCATTGGTAGTCTTAAAGGGACTCCATGTGCATAAGTTAGATGAGAATGTTGTTGGTTGGTGCATTGGAGAATGGTTACATGGATATGTGTAAGACTTAGAGAATTCCAGGTGACCATGTAGTCACATTAATGTGCCTACTTAGTTTTTCATCACATTATATAATATAAACTAAGTATTTGTTGAAGAGAGTTAGTCCTTCAAGAATTGATCTCGAGTATTTGATCTTGAGATCAACGACTTAAATGGTGGATATTCACTCCTAATATTTGTTGTAAAAATTGTCAAAAAACTTGAAATTTGTTGCCAAAAACCTTGAGATTTGTTACCAAAAATTTGTAGCATGTAGTTCTAGGAGTCTTCCTTGAGATTGAGCTTACAGTGGATGTTAAACAATTTATATTTGGTCTTAAATTAGTGAAGAGATGTTTTGGATGAGAGTCATAATTTTCAAGGCGTTAGATGGGATGGGTAATGGATAGTCTACGAGTAGGGAGCATAGATGGGTTGAATAAGGTAGATTTCTTGCATACTAAGGTCACCATGTTTACACCTCTCATGTCTTGGCAGGGTTAATAATTTCCAAAGAACATAAAAATTTGAAATCCTTATGTGACATTCCTCTTACGAAACAAGGATTTGTATCATTTTTTCTTTATTACATTGTTCTTTTCAATGTTGTATAGGTGTGATAATTAGTGAACTGTGACATTTGCATGGTATTTTTAAAATTTGGGTCATTTTGCTTCCATTTATCTAGATAATTATCTCATACTTTTTGTCATTAGCAGTGCACACATAGTAATCTATTAAGAAATTATTTCTTTGCTTAAAACCTCTTGCTCCTTCCCATAGCTAGTTTTCATCGAAGTTGAAATTCTTGCATTTCATTTTCCTCTTACATGGTTTAAAGAGTAGAGTTGAAACACCATCTGTTTCACAACCACTCTTTTGAGTAACAACAGCCTAAAATCAAGCACTAATTAAAATTTATCTAGCAACTTTTCTAGGGCTCTTCAAACCCATAATAGGATTGTGAGGATAACTTTCCAAAGCTGCTAAACAAACATAAAGCTTTGAGTTAGGGAGTGAAATCCAGTTGCTATATCACTGAATTTGGGAATCCCTTCTAACACAAGGGTCAAGCATGAGGTCGCATTGGGGCCAACAGAGTAATCAACCCTGCTTTGTTGATATTGGTGTCAATTGTCGACTGTCCCCCCTCTGCTTTGGTATAGTAGGTGGTACCATAGAGGCCACAATCTTTTAGAATTTTTACACAAGGTGATAGCACAAGGAAGGTGGTGTTGTACCTGGGATCGATGTTGGATAGACTCACTCAGACTCATTGGAGGGTTTCCCACTGCTCGGTGAGGTAACTTGCACCCAGGTGTTAGTTCGTTAAGCAGGTTGTCAACGTAAATTTCCCACCCGTCGAAACTTGCACTAGAACTTCTTTGTGAGAAGGTTTGTTTGCATGCTTAACTCCTAGATTAATTAGTGTGTGTTGTTTTTTCTCCTTAGATGGCCTTAGGATTGAGTTTGTGTCTAATGGCATCAGTTCCGAGGTAATTCCTCATTTGATCAATACAAAATATGGATACCATTAAAATAAAAGGGAATAAATAGGTAACAAATAGCTCATACCTAACTTACGTCTTATAATTCTCCAACATTGTTCTTTACACTTAGTGCAACAAACACCAAATGGAATGGTTTACACAAGGTCATGATCGAAAAATCTCCATCTAATGAAAATGAGCAATGTGATTGGAGAATTCAAAATATTATCATAAACCCACATCTCACATATTTGTACATGTACCATAGATTCACAATCTTTCATGAAGAGGTCTGTAAGAAATGCCTCCATGAAAAATTGTCCACATCAAAATTGTCCATGTCTTTGATGGAAATATATAAAATTCCCTTGAAGATATTTTAGTCCTTATCCTGCTTAAAAAGGATGATCCCATTCCGGAAGTGGTCAAATACTACTTTTATCCCCCCTCTATTTGGTAAATATTACTTCTTATACTAGCCTTCCCCTACAATAGGGAGTCTTGTGTCCCTTTTCTTGAAAATAAGTGAGGTTCCTCTTCTTTATCTTTGGCATCCTACATGGTTACTTCCCAAAGTAATGCCTTCTCTAGGGTCTTACCTCTATATTATGGGGCCATTAAATTTACATTATTTACATGGTAGGTGAAGTCACTGCTCATGATCCCTTTCCCCACCTCCACCATTTGGTATGCCTCCAAGGTGTTGAGCTAGAGTTCTCGCAAGGCCTTGATATATTGTGAGGTCCTCACATTCAACTCACTAAACCTCCCTCTTAGCTTGAAACTCACCTCTCTTTCAAGAAAGAGGGAAGCCCCTCCTCTTAGATCAATAGTTGTTGCCCTTGATCTAACCCTCTCTCAGTCTCTTCAACATATCATCCCCCTTTTGATGGAACATATATCTTTCCTTCTTTCTCTCAAGTGGTTGCTCCACTCACTATCCATGGCCCAATTGAACCTTGGGTCTCCCCATCAACCATCCCATTATCCCTTAGATCCATGAGTCTTGGTACATCTATGATGGTTCCTCAAACTTTACCTTGAACTTCTATCCTTGATATCGAAACAAGCAAAGTAAATGTGTAGCAACAACAATTGGCCCCTTACAATCAAAACTTTCCAAACCTTAGCGAAGGAATGCTAATGTCCTACTCCAAAACATTCATCTCCATATGTAAACCAAGTGTTCATGTCAACCTATACACAATCTAAAAACCAAGCATTCATGTCAAACTCTACACAACCCATAAACCAAGCATTCATGTAAACCTCTACACAACCCAAAAACCAAGCATACATCCAACATTCTCCCAACCTCTTAGACATGAATACATGCAGCCTCAAAACTCTAATGTTTAGGGAAACTAGAATCCAATCATGAACATGTTCAACATTCCACCCTCTTGCATCCATGTTATATGACCACGTCCTCATCCAAGTATGGGAGGCAAAGGTGGGATACCACCCTTTGACAATAACACCCCCCCCTATGGTGCATACACAAACCAAAACTTGAGCTCAAATGGAGAAAGTAGGGATAAATACCTTCATGCATCATATAGACCTTCCTACACAAAAACTTTTAGACAATTCTTTCCCCTCAAATTGTAGTGACGTGGATTCCCCTAAAACTACTTGAATTACCTAAATTCAATGGTGCTCCAAAGGAATACCTTGAGTATCACTTAAAATCTTTCACTACTACATGTGCCAAGTTTCTCCATTATAACAACAATATAAATATAATTTTTTTTCCTCAATACTTGATAGGTGATTCCATTCAATGGTTCCATCATCTCCCTAAAGAGTCAATTTATAACCCTTACATGTTAGCAAATTATTTCATCCAATAATTTAACATCCCTGAATCAAATGAATCTTGTATCCTTAATCTTGTCACATGAGAAAATGCCAAACTCAACAGCTGCAAGAATATGATGTCCGATCATGATATTCTAAAGTCTTCCAAGAAGAACAAGAAGACTTCTCTTGAAGACAACTCCAATTCTTCCAAATAAGAAGAGGTCGCTCCTAAATCTCCTACAAATAAGGAGAATTATCATGCTAACCCTTCTTATAGTTAGTCTACACTCAAATTTATATAAAGGATCCATATCACTAGAGGTGCCCAGGCACTGGTGTTTGACTCTAACCTCAAAAGGCACCACCCTTCACCTGATTCTTTACCTAACCTCACTGACTTGGATATTTTCCTCATGATGCATTAGGTAGGTCTTTCTTTAAATCAAACTACTCAAAAACTAACCTTTATCCTTATTGACACTCGAGATCCCCTACCTTCTCACTAGATTAGAGCCATCTCTCAAACCAAATGGGAATCTCCTCATGAATATTCTAGTACCGTTCCTTCCCCCTCTCCCCAAGCTAGTTGATTTCTTGCCTCCTATTATTCTTCCTTCATTCAAAGGTCATTCTCTCATGTCTTTGAGATGTCCTACATGAATGTTATCTAAGCATGTACCGACTAGACGACCCATATAATTGAGTCCCTTTTACGATTTCTCCCCTAGTCTTACAAAAGCTTTGTCCCCTTCTCTCTCCTTAGATATTTCTCGCATTCCTTTGAGAGATGAATGGAAAGCCAATATGGTAAACCCATTCTTCATTTATATCCATTACAATGATTTCACCATCAAATGAGTAATTTATGATCTTGGATTTTCCCTTAACATCATAATAACTCCTATCTATCATGTCCTTAGTGTTAATTTATTTTCACCCACCTGTTGGACCCTTTAAGGTTTCAACAAATATAAGACTAGACCCCTCAATGCTATTGTGATCCCTATTTTTTTGGTCCCAAGATTGTAGACACCCATTTTTTAGTACTTCTAGGAGACCTAGAGTACAACATCCTCCTAAGTCGGCCTTAGTTAGATGCAATGATATTTATCATTTGCACCTTCAAAAGTGAGCTCTTATTTTTCCATGAAGGCGATAATTATTCCGTCCAACATGATCCCACTCCTTTATCTCTCTTTATTGAGGTTGTTCCCAAGGCACTTCCCTTGGTCTCTTCTATGCAGTCTTTGAGTTTCTTTAAAGTTTCATCCTCTTCTCAATCAACCTCCAAAGTCTGCCTAAGAAAGTCAAACTCTTATTCAAGCCTCAATTATTTTTTCTCCTTGGTTATATCGAGCATCCTTCTGCACACCCTACCGAGTTGCTCATCCTCTTTATCCCCCCTCTCTCTTCTTTGACTACTCCTAGATTAATTAGCGTGTGTTTTTTTTTCTCCTTAGTTGGCCTTACGATTGAATTTGTTTCTAATGGCATCAATTCCGGGGTAATTCCTCATTTTATCAATACAAAATGTGGATACCATTAAAATAAAATAGAATAAAGAGGTAACAAATAGCTCATACCTAACTTACATCTTATAATTATCCAACATTGTTCTTTACACTTAGTGCAACAAACACCAAATGGAATGGTTTACACAAGGTCATGACCAACAAAGCTCCATCTAATGCAAATGAGCTCAGATAAGAGAGTTCCACCATCAGAATTGGAAAAATATATTGTGTTTGACATCAACCATTGTTCAACTCGCTTTCTCCTTCGATCTGCAAATGCACCCGAAAATATTTCGAAAAGAGAGTGCCACCATTCACCATCATTTCCTTTTCTTCGCACAACACTATCTAATATTGACCTGAGCTCAGATAAAATGCTTCCAACAACTGTTGTTGTTTCTTGTGAACGTGTCAATTCTAAGCCAATATCAGGGAAATCATCTAACGTGAACTCAACAACAACTGGAAAATATGAAACTTCTTGTTGCTTATCCAAATTAACTAGCATTTGGATTGCCCCTGTAGCAGAAAGGCAACCTCTATCTATAGTAGACTTTATATTTTTCCTTAATATGTCCAAAATCAAGAGGGATATCACATTACATTAGGTGGTTGACCACTATTCTGTAGTGTGAAATCTAACCATAGTGCATGTTGCTTGCATGGATAAGCGAGTCGAATTAAGGTGCACCCACCTAGAGATTCATACCCTTCACTAAGTTGGGAATCCACTGCATGCATGAGTTCTCCTACTAATATTGGTAATTGCACCCTCTAATTGTGCATCCAAAACT
This sequence comes from Picea mariana, assembly GCA_032191745.1. NCBI lineage: Eukaryota > Viridiplantae > Streptophyta > Pinopsida > Pinales > Pinaceae > Picea > Picea mariana. Next base: position 112,630 of record JASDQU010737151.1, on the reverse strand, counting down.
AAATATATAAAAAAACTATTTAGAACTTTGAATATAGAAAAAAAAGTTCAAAAATTGGAACTAGGATTAGGATGGACTACTCACTAACAACATGTGCACATGCAAATGAAGGTACAACCAAACAAGTACCTGTCAGATATTTCTTCGTCGAGTGAGGAAAGATTAGGAAAACTAAAGGGAAATGTGACTGCATCTAGTAGATATGATACGCAAACAAGGACTAGAGGTGAAAAAGTCAGAAGAAAATTTTGTAGACGCATGGAATTTTTTCTTGCCGAAGGAGGATCATACTCTTATGATGATGAGAGAATAGGAGACATAGAGGTGCCACTCAGGTATAAGCATCTAGTGAAACAATGGATACCTAAGGAACTGCCTCCTATAGATGTTGACTTCATTGTCAACAATAGGACATATCGCATTGCACCATCCTCCCTGCATGCCCTGGGGCTATTTTTCATGGATGGAATAACTATAAAATACAATACAGTAACTGAATTGATGGACTATATCGGACCATGTTAAAATTATAACGATTGGATGCAGCTAGTTCGGTACATGTGAAGTTTGCGGAGATATGCACTCGCCGCAAATATTATAGAGCTAATAAACAAGGAGTAATTTAAGGGAGCGACTATCTATATTGATGGAAGGCCTAAAGCTTATGGAAATATCGCAAGGTTTATAAACAGCACATGACCCAGGACAACAAACAAGCAACTGAATTGCATATATGAGGGACACGAAGAGAATCGGGTAGTCATGTGCGCAATACAAAAGATAGCTCTCAAGGAAGTGCTATTAGTGGATTACCAGTTGAATCGAATAGAAACATCAACTAATAGTGTGTGGGTACTTATGCAACACTTCTTTAAGCAACCTCTACTTATTGCATTATATTTTTTTTTATCTTTAACATTGTTTTAAATATTTCACGGTCCCAATTTTATAATAATGTGGGAGGTTGATCGTTGAGGTTGATTTTATTTGGGTGGCAATCAAATTTTTTTTTTATCGTTAACAATTTTTTAAATATTTGGGGGTTCTAATTATATTATAATGTGGCAGGATGATCGTGGAAAAGGGCCAACCGCATAACATGTAAATGATTATCAAATTCGACTTTCATTTTACGTGAATTTTATTATTTGCTTATATAATTTACTAAAATAACATTGTTTTTGTTGAAATTATATGTAGTCGGCAGGACATGTTGATCATGATTCCATCGATGACGAGAGGTTGTATTCATCCCCTAATCTGATGGTATTAATAAATAAAAAGATCATTAAAGCGAACAAGGAACTTGCTAGCTTATTATATCGTCTAGATCAAACTTTCGACGTCCTAGAAAGGATCAATCTCCTTATGTCACAAGTTAACACATATGAGGTAATAACCATAATTTAAAGTGTTTTTTTTCTAATGTAGCCATATGTTCAATTATGAAACTTTGTTCTTTAAATTTTACATTATCTCACGAAAAAACATTTTCTTTTTTATAAAGAGATTTTTGGAGCTTGTTCAGGGTCTGATGCAGGCTGTCATACAACTGCTAGAGTAATATTTACTTCTTCATATTCCACACCTAATTTAGATAGGAGTCATGACATGCACTGCCAGACATCCACACATCAGCCAAACTCTAGAGATGGTGACAGATATGAGGCTAATGATGTGGTTGACATGGTTGCATTTCTTGGAGCTAGACGTGTGACAAGCACGGGACCCTTCCGTGCACATTTTTTATCGACGATAACGGACTTCCATTAAAACAAATAAGACTCCCAGGTAGTTTTTCATATTTTAATTGTTTTATGTTGTCCATCTCATACACAAATCATCTAGATTATTATTTTTAAATTAATGATCATATTTTTTGTGTGTAGGAAACGACCATTTATATGGGCACCTAGAGGGCAAGGGCAAGGCCTTATTTATTTTTGGGGAAACCTTACGCATGAGGTGGAATTACCAGAATTCCAACCTCAAAAAAGAACTTATGGATTATCTCGAAAGCCTCTTCGCAGTAGACACGTTCAATAAAAAAGCGATCACCTCTGCAGTGAGCGAATATTTAAAATATATGTGGGATGTTTATAGACGAAGCTTGGTAGGAAATCCTAGGTATGAGCATCCTCCCCCAATTCAAGAGAGGGAGTGGAAGGTGATCATTGATGATGCAAAAGAAAAGATATTGAAAAAATCAAGAGAAAAAATAACCAGTACCCCAAGGTAAATTACAATATTTTGATTTCAATACCATATTTAATTTTCTTTAGATCTAAATAAAAGTGTGGTTGTATATAACATACTTGAAAATTTTGATGATAGGTTGCCTGACACTTCGAAGGCAACCAAAGCAAGGATTTCCAAACATGGCCAACACAAGATAGGTCAGGGCAGCTACTCGAGGTTACAGTCACGAATTGTAAGTACCCAAAAATCTTAAGAATATTATTTGTATCACCTTACAACTTTCAAGTAATTGCAACCAAAAACATTAAAAAAACATACTATTATGCAATTCAGGGTGACGACTTCAGAATTGAAACCATGGAGGAAGACCTCCAACTTGGTTACAAGTACAGCTATAAAGTCATGGTTGATTGTAAAAAAAGCATGGGGCAGACCCTAAGATCCAATTTGCGGGATAAGGTGAATAAAAATCAGTCCACATTAACCTTTCATTACATATAAAATACGTAAATGTTTAATATCGTCCATAATTTAATGTCTTACTTTGTTTTAATCAGGTGAGCAACACTATCAACAAAACCATTAGTATTGGACAACAGAGTGTTGATAGTGCAGCGCAGATAGAAGATCATGGTGCTCCCCAGTAGCCTCATCCCAGTGGGATGCAACCTCGTCCCAGTGGGGTGCAGCCCCAAGATGTTCCTGTGACTGAGGCCCACGACGGTAAAATGGATGTATATTAATCATATACTTAATAATTTCATACTTATAAATTTTATCATTTCAATGGCAGAGAATCTCATAGTTGAGCCTCCTCGACCTGAAGATCAGGTGAACATGGCAGCCATTCCAACGGTGCCGACTAGTGGACCAGGTAAATAATTACATTGCAGAGTTTTTTTTTAATATTATTGAACTACTTCAATGATATTTAAAAATTGGCCATATAAATTTAATATTTTTTGTTTTTGTAGGTGATGGAACCTCACAGTAGCCTCCACGCCATGGGTATGAGACCAGACATGCTTAGCGTGAAAGGAATGAAGCAACATCAGTTGTTGAAGAGCACCTAGTAAATGAAGACATAGAGATGGATGAATTACTTAAGAACTGGAAAACACAAAAGAAGACTAAAAGAAATTGATGATGCGTAATGATTTTATAAGACAGTTAGATGTACATTATATAGCTGAACATATAATGATGCATATAATGCATTGACATTATGAGTACTTTTTCATCTGATAATATATACAAGGCTATTTCTATGGCATGTATATATTTGTGAATTTAATCTTATTATACACTTAATGATAATTTCAGCTTCTCGTAGTCTTAGTATATATTGATTCAATACTCCTTGGTTCTATTGGTTCTATTGGCCTTGACATACAATTTCTGCATCAATTTGTGGCTCCATGGATATCATCCTAGAGATTTGAAGGCATTGGTAAACATGAAATTTAAGAGATTGAATTGTTCAAGTTTGGATTTAAATTTTACATGCTTATTTGTTTGTGGGTTTCAAGAGTTCCAAACTTGTATGACACCAGCTGACATAGCATGGGGCCCTTCATGCCATCAACCCCATGTCCTACATTGTCAATAGTCATGATCCTTGCTTCTACCGCTAGAATTATTCATGTATTGAGCCTTACAGCATCTGAACCGATAACCAATTTTTTTAATGGATCCAATTTAGATCATTTATCATTAGGGAAGGTGTTGGTGAAGGAAAGGCTAGTGATATAAGTTCCTTAGTGTGGGTGTTTTTGACATAGAATTCACCTATTAACTTGTTTAGAGGTGAATATGGTTAATTAGAATAATAAGACGAAGGGGAACCTAGGTAGTGTTTACCTAATGCAAGTTGGTCAATAGTGATGATGTAGGCCTCATGGGGGAAATTCATCACCAAAAAATGATAGAGATGATGACATAAATAGCATGTATGTAGTCATGGTTGAGAAGGATGTTGTAGTCTAAGGTTGTTGTCAAAATGTTAAGGAAAATTCCTTCATATTCAAATGGTCACCCATCAAATGATTATTCGTAGCTCATGAATTCCCTAATAGTGGGGTAGTCTAACATAAGGGGTAGTCTAACACTATTGGATTTATTACACTATTATCTCTACATGTGGCCACGACTCGTGTATTCATTATTAATAATTGTAATTATGGATAGATTCATATTCTGTATACTTTTATTGTATTAAAAGGTGTGATTAAGGTTGACCTTGTCAAACTTGATATGTGGGCTCAATAATTCTCTTGGGGTGCCATTTCTTGTTTTGTGGGAACCAAATCTGCAGAATGGTAATCTCTTTGTCTTTTAAGATATAACATGAGAATCCAAGCAAGATTTGGTGCCTTGTGCTTGGGCTATGGAGTCTAGGCAACCAATAGAACTTGAAAATGGATAAAGAATATGTGACAAAACCACCAAACAACAAGTTTTATCAGTCAAGGACGGATCTGATATATATGTAAAAACCATATGAAATGCTCAACAAAGACACAACAACACATCCATAAAATTATTGCACCCACATAAGACATCAAAGATGATATTAGAGTAAGAGAGATAACCTTATATTGAATGATCAACCCCTTAAGCTATCTCCTTTAGAAGGGCACAAGCTATCTCAATTATTATTTTTATTTTTTAAAATATATGTATGTTGGGTCATATCAGGAGTACAAATTCTCTTTGATAGCTCATCAAAAGTTGAAATTCTTACAATTACTTCCTTGCATTATGAAGAGCATGAATAATAATGTTGTTAAGTGACAAATTCCGAAGAACATTCATGCTTAACCACATTATCAAGAACCCTACTGGCCTCCTCAATGTTTATTAATTCTTACAAAGACCATCCATTAATGTAGTAAATGTTACAACATTAGGATTGTAGCCCTTGGACACCATCTCGTCCAAAACATTGTAAGCTTCCTCCCACCTACCTTCTTCACTACTTTAGTATTTCTTCCTCCAATTGCATGTGAACCAAATGATTTACAACACCCATCTCTTTTAAGATTCTACCCAATATTAGACTGTCTATATAAACCCAAATGTGAACAATAATCATTGATCCAAAGAATTAAAAATTTATTTTGACAGAAGGACATTGGTATTCTATAGCATTGGCAAAATTTAATAGATAAACAAAATCTCCTCTTCTTGAATATGCACCCTCTCTACAAAGATTAATTCATGCTAGTATCACATGATTTTCATAGCTTGAAAGAGAGAGAGACCTCCATTTTTTATTTTATTTTTAAAACTTGGGACTTGTAAAGAAGTCTAGTTTAGTAAATCAAGGTGAAGGCCTTCAAAATTTGTCAATGTTCTTGGTGATTATTTACATATAATATCTATTGTTCATGAGGAATCTAATGTCTCACTTGGATTGACTTTTAGAGAGTTATTATTGTTGATTGCATCACCTTAGCATGATCTTTAGTAAGAATGTCAAATATTCATAGTCATCTCGTTCAACACCCATATGGTGTCTTAGAAAGTGAAACTCTTAGTGGAAACCACAAGACAAATAAGTGGAACAACAATTCCACAAGTGACAACAAGATTTTCCTACCATTTTTTCAAACCATTATAGCACATCTTTGCAAAATCCAACAATGGATATATATAGAAATGAAAAATTATCAAGCACTAATGTTTGTTTGAAGGCCATTGGATTTTGTTCTAATGCAAAAATGTTTAGTGTAGTCCTCAAAGGCACACATAATATATGGCATGCATCCATATCAAGTAGAATTTTCTAACTCGATTATAACCATTGGTTTCACATTAAAATGGCCATAACTTGAATGTGTCATTTGCACTTCAAATGATAGGCCATCCCTTCGAGAAAAACATGAAATGAATATAATATTAGCATCATGGCTTTCACTGCATACATAGTAGGCATTGAGCATAGAAGTTTTATCTTTCCATGTCATGATTATAATTGTTGTATTTGGATCACCACTGTGTTGTTTCCTTATAGACCCATGTAGCATACTCCCACTTTTTACTCAATACCAATTGTTATGTTCTTAAGCAAAGAGATGAGCAAGTAACCCAAAAAAATATAGCGGGTACTCCCATAAATTCACCCTTTATTTCACATGAGAGCTATTATAGAGACATTAGCATAAACATGGATGACAATTTGGGAGAAATTGATATATCATATGGATTACATGTGTCATTAATAGATCTTACAATGTAGGAGATGAAATCTAGCCCCTTTATGCCAATAGAGGCTTAGAAAGGTACTTAAAACAAAAGATCTTCGTGTTTCTAGAAGAAAAATAACTCTCTTCATGTTAGTAACTTTGTACTTTCCAACTAAGAGAAAACATGAAGTTCCATTTCATGATATCATTAGTTTGTAATAGACAGATGGGGCAAAATTGGTCCTATATCTCTTAATGCATGATTCTGCAAAATTGGTCCTTTGTTGTGACCTATTGGATTTCCTATGATTCCAAAAACCTTAGTATCTCTACCCAATTTCTTTATCTTCTATTTGGTTATGAGATCCCTCAATACTAGTTGACCTGAAGTTGATTCCTTCCCTACTCCCAAGGATCCAAATGTAATTTATCCACCAAACTTTGAGCAAAGAATCCAACTAAGTATCCCTCTGGTAGAAATCATCGATGCAATAATGGAAACTTGAGAGTGAGAAAACATTTGAAAACCCCAAGCCACATTGGCAACATTATGATTTGAAACTATGATCACAAATTCTTGATTTCTGGATTTATTTCTTAAAGTTGACATTTTACAATGTTTGAAAGTGGCATTAATTATTCCCTCTATTACTATGAAACACTAATCATTCTACTCATACATTTGAAATCTTAGTCATTCCTCCAGAACACACAACGAATTTTCCAAACATTTGCCCATTAAGCTCGAATTGTTACAAAAACATTCTTTGGATCCTGCTAAGCTGAACCTGCATATAATTAAAACGCGTACACTCAAAGACTGCATATTGACAAAATCATGGCCAACTATAAGGATTGCAAGGTAACATGTATAGGTTATAAATATGCAGTCTCTTTGTATGTGTTTCCTTCATATGCTTATGGACAATTCTTAATTTGTAAAGGCGATTTAGATTCTTGCCTAATTTGAGAATTAAAATCTAACATTACCACATCAACATTGTAACACTAAAATCACATAGTTCTGATTATAGTAATTGCATCTGCACATACCCCTCTCTTAATCAAATAAATTCCATGCCTAGACTTTCTTTGTTGGAATGTTCCCAGCCATATCCATTGAAAATGTTTTCATCAACTAATGATTCTTGTGATTAAAGCTAAATATATAAGCATAATAATTTTGTCCCAAAACAACAATCCTTAATGACACAAGAAATGAGTTTCAACTTTGTCATTATTGACATTAATGCATCCCCTAAAATTGTTTGGAAGTGATTTTTTCTTGTTTAGTGGAGAATAATGTGAATGAATACAGAACTTAAGTAGCAAATGAATCACCGGAGGAAACACATGTTCTTGACCATTAGGCCAACTCAAGTTATTAATCATCAAAATCCAAACAAAGCTGAGTTTTAAAATTATCTACAAACTACAACTAACTACGACTAATTAGGTCATTTCATTTTGGATATCTTTCTTTTTCAGCATAGAGAACATGTGCAATCAAAACAATTAAATACAAAATTTCAATAGTACCTAATACTAATATTACATGTCAAATATAAATGTATGCATAAATACCAAATTTGGAAGGAGAGAAAACATCCAGCCTCTTAAAGAACACTTATTTGGTAGTTCTCGAGTCAATTTTTTTACATGTTTTACTTTAATGAGATTCACTTCCTATTCTTACAAGGTAAATTTTGTTCTTCCTTTTAGCCTCTTTATATTGGAAATCAACATGGATTTAGAACACAGATTTAGGATAGGACTGAGAGATGTTAGACCTTGACAATTTCATCTTCAAAAGCTCGATGACAATTCACTGAGATATTTGATCATTTGGACTATGTTGAGAAATGTTATCCATGAACAATCTGGTAATTACCCTATTCCTCATGACAACCTTCAGCAACTCCTGGAGCCGTACAAAGAACATTTTCGATATTCTTAAAGTCAGTCTGCAACAAGTCTCTATATGGCCCCTCAACAAGACGCTTGGTCTTGAACTCAAGATCAATGGAACTGATATTTGAACATGTGACAAGAATCTCAAAGTTCAGACTATTATGATCTTAAATAGTAGTCTAATGTTACACATTTGAGCTGATATCAATGGATGTAAAGCTCTCAACTAATTTTGATCACAAATTCTTGATTTCAAGGACATCAATTTTTATTTTTATTTTTAAATGAATATATTCCATCACTATTGTGACGAATGTAAAGATTCTTGCGACGAATTAGCTATACTATCGACGAAATTTTTTCGTCAATAATATAACTAATTTGTCGCGAGAATAAATATATGTCGTTGCTCTTGCAACAATATCCTTTTTGTCGATAGTATAGCTAATTTGTCACAAGAATCTTTACATTCATCGCTCTTGCGACAATATCCTTTCATTGTCTCTCTTACGACGATATCCCTTCTTTATCGCTCTTGCAACGATATCCCTTCTTTATCGCTCTTGCAACGATATCCCTTCTTTGTCACTCTTGCGACGATATCCCTTCGTTGTCGCTCTTTCGACAATATCCCTTCTTTGTCGCTCGTGTGACAACAACTATTGGTCATCTTTATTGCGACGACCAACATTGGTCGTCGCGATTGCGACAACTTCCTTAGGTCGTCTCTCTTGTGACGTTTTCTCAGGTTCGTCGCACTTGCCACGGCACGTGAAACGATGTTTGGGAGACCCAATATTCATTGCAATATCCGCTACATAACATCGCAAGAGCGTCGAAAGAGCCGTCAGAAAATGACCCAAATTTACTAGTGATTGTTATCTTGGAGAGCCCCCTCCATCTCGTCAATTATGAAGATGAAGATCACAAAATACTTGATGACATCAGAGTGGATCCAACGATGATAATTTTGGACACAAAATTGATGCCTTATGTATGTTGATTCATTATGTTTCAGTTTGATGCCATGTTTTAATTTGATGTTATGTTTATGTTATTCCAATATGCTAGGATTTTAATTTTGTTGGTTATTCATCCTTTGCAAGAGGACAAAGAACTACATGTCAAAGTGTATGGTAAAAAGGAACTGGAAAGAAAAGCATATAAGGCGATAACTTACCTACGTTATAATTTTTGCATGTCACATCAATGTTATTTCAACTCGATTGATAGCTAGTCATATTTTTTCATGTTAGCATTATACCTTGTATATTTTTGTAATGAGCATGAATCAGATACACAAGTCAATGCACCTACTAAAGAGAATGTTGACCAATCTTATGTTGCTTATAAAAGGATAAATCTATAGATGGTGAGGTCATTCCACTATTTTCTTTTATTGTGATTATCTGAATTGGTATTCCTATTTTACAAATGTTATTATTATTCTCACATCCTCTATGTTCAACAAGGAATTGATGACAATTTTATTGCTGGGGATGATTTTGCTTGAGCAGAGCCAAAGAGTGGAGCCAAGGAACCAAATCTATATGGCAATGATGTGGATCATAAATAGATAGTTGTCAATTATGAGCATATCCTACCACTTCATAAATGTAGGAAGTTCTTGAGAATGCACATCACACCCTAGGAAGTGCAGGAGGTAGGTCACTACAAGCACACCAAGTGATACAAGGATATGGAAATGGGCACCATTACTAGGATTAAATTCCAATTCATTGCAACTCTATTTAMCAATTTTTCTTGTGTGTTTCCACTTACCCTAGAGAAGTGTAACAAGTCCAAAGTYCATTATGGGACAAAGCATCAACGRGGTTAAAAAKCATTGTTACCCTCCCCCCCTCAGGGGTGGAAACTTTCAAATACCCTCACAAGGGTGTCATGTTTTTTCTTRCATGASATGTCATGCTCATATTCTCTAGATMTAGACATAGTTTCTCTTGATCTCCACCAGATGTATAATCATGCTAGCTCATCCACAATATAGCTCACCTTGGCATCCCTCACTCGTCAAATGACAGATGCATTGTTGATGGTACAATATGGTTTCAATATGATTTGTTTCTACATTCCATGTATCAATGTTCATTTGGATGTGATGATATAACTTCTTAGCTCGACGTTGTAAAGTGGTAAACACTTAATGATATATGGTATCACTTCATAACATTACATGGTTTTATTATTTTCCTCATAATACCTTGGGGAACATGTTTGCTTTTAGAAGTGCATCATTTCTTGAGTTAACCTATATTCCTAGTTGCTTAGCTTAGATAACGTTGTCCACATCCTAACCATGCTATCCATTTTCCATCTTCTTAGTATCATTCATTTGATCCATATAAAAATTTATCCTAAGTCATTTATGATTTCTCAAAGTTCAAAAGAAAAGGTCAAAATGACAAAGCTTGAATCAATCAACCAAAAAGGCTAAGAGGTGAAGAGCTAAAATCAAAATCCAAATATAAATATTGAGCAATGCCCCCTCGCTATAAGGCCAATGCCACTAGTCCCTAACTTGTCTATGAATATATAAATAAAATGGACTTGTTCGA
>JASDQU010737151.1:62382-99686 GCA_032191745.1 Picea mariana | reverse complement strand
GATGCCATGTCATCACACATGCCACATGGAGCACTCACATTCATTCTCCCTGCTCAATTGGACGTTGCATGCATGCTCATGATTATTTACTCTCCTTGGACCACACATGGGAGTATTTAATGCATTGGAGAGGTTGATTACAAGGTACATAGGTGGTTACACATGGTTACTTGTACCCTATGATTATGTGGCACCATTATTTGACCATTACTTGAGGAGTTCTCACTTAGAGGCTCCCACATGTCTCTCTCATGATGATTTATCCACTTGGAAAAATCACACATGTGAGGTTGATGTCGCCTTTCGGGAGGTTATCATTGCATGTTTGGACCACTCCTTGGCTTGAGGGAGTTGGTTGGAGGATGTTGGAGGTCTTTGGACCTTAATTTACTCATATATTCCTTCTTTTATAGGACGTTGGCACTTCTTTTGAAGGGCACGCCTCTTCTTGTCTATCTTTAGCCCACATGTGTGGATTTATCATTGTATTTGGACATCTTCTATAAGGTTGTTTCACTTTTGGAGCATATTATGGGATGTATCATGTCATTCATTGTATTTTCCCATGGATTTGATGGAGCTAATGGTTTTGGAGATCATGGTCTTGTATTGTATTTGAGGAGGATCTTCACCTAGAAAATGAAGACTCCTCCTCCATTTCAACTCGTTGGAGATTAATGAGAAACTTGGCTTAAAGAGTTCTTTGAGTATATATTTATTTTCTAGTATGAATGTCTAGATATTGTTTCAAGGATTAGATAAGCACTTTTCAGGGTTTGTTGGAAGAAAAGGCTACTACAAGGCCAAAGAAGGGTAAAATGCTCCACTTGGAAGGGTTCTCAAGGTAAGTTTTCTAACCTTCCCCCTTTGATGATTGAAGTTATTGTTCATTGTATTTCTTTTTTATTGTGCGTGTTTTGAACAATTGTATTTAGATAAGTGTGACACTCTACAATCTAGTATGGATGACATGTGTAGCACAATGTAACGTTGATAAATTAAAATAATTGAAAAAATGAAGACGGTAAATTAAAGAAAGACTATAATAAAAACAATAACAATGGAGAAATCAAAGAAAACATACACAATAATTAAAGAAGGATTCAGTTAATAAGTGGATAAACTTACCTCCTTTTTGGTGGAAAATTTCCCCAAATATGATAAGAATATAGTCGAAAGTCAGAGTTCCACCTTAAGGGGTCAACATATTTTGAGATGACCTAGATGGCCAAAATTGGAAAAAGACCAGACCAGGGTGAAACTTTACCTCAATGGAAAAAATAGACTTGTTAAAAGGTCGAGTTTGTCCACTTATTAACTCACTCTATAAAAAATGAAATATAATGATTAGGTAAAACATCATAGATCCATCTTAAGCTTTGGTCTTTTAAGCGTCGAGATATTTGCTCCTTGGTTTCTTTTTTATTCACATCATGCTTAATAGATTTCGAGTTGAGATGGTTCTTTTTATATACAAACATTTGTGAAATAGAAATGGTTTATAAAGTATTAGTCACAATTATAAAAAGTAGTTTTAAAATGTAATTTTTAATATTAGTATGATGAGGATGATGATGACACTCATTGTTCCCTAAGACCAACAAGGTCTATCGAGAAAATAAATGGGATCAAATTATACAAAATACAATATCTATATTTAAACGTAATGGAAATGAAAGTACTAAAAGCATTTTGGTTTGTGTAAGCTAGAAAGTCCAGGAGAGTAATGGACTTATGAAACTGGGTAAAGCTAAGTCTCATATTATTAAGGATAGGGCAAGTTAGGCCAAAATGTTGTTCATCATCTACTTCTTTTGTATCACAAAGTTTAAAAATTTGCTCAGTCCAAGGTGTTTTCAAGTTAGACCAATGACCAATTTCACCGTGGAGGTCGTGAGCATTGGTCCCAATTTTAACAATATTCATTTTTTTTCTAACACTCGTAATTCTAAAGAAATAATTTCAATTTGCTCAATCTAGATTGATAAGTTATCTATAGTATTTCAACTTTATCTTGTTAAGGACTTCATTGTCATTCCAATTCCTATCAACTTCATTGCACTGACAGAATTGAGGTGCATTCCACAACCCAGTATGAGGGTGATGTGTTATGTTTGTGCCTAACATTAACATGACCCGTGGCGTAAGTCAACCTTGTATATTGAAAAATATTTAAAAATTAACAATCTGGCATTGATAAAATGTGTAACATTTTTGCTTATAAATCATAATATTTTTAAAAAATTGATAATGTAAAAAATAAATTTAAGAAAATAATATCGCACACACACACACACACGAGCCATTACAGCAATATACGCATTAAGAGCTCAATATATTTCTTGCATTATTTGATCCTGGGTGGGGAGGATAACAATCATTCTTCTAAACCACCCATGCTCACAAGTTCAAATCCAAAGGGGGGTAGGGTATGTATACCTCCGTAGACTTTAGCAATTAAATCACTGCATGGAGGGGATCCCTTGTCCAAAAAACAAGGGGATCTCATAAAACAATTTGGTGTTTGGCTTGGTCGTGACCTTAAAATTAGATTATTATTGTGTGTGTGTTTGTGTGTGTGTGTACACAGTACACACAAACACACAAATACAGAGAGAGAGAGAGAGGATAGCAATCATTCCTCTCAACCACCCAAGCTAAAACACACACACAGGCTTGGTCATTACCTTAAAATTAGATTATTATTGGGTGTGTGTGTATGTGTGTATACACACACACACACACACACACACACACACACGCACACACACACACACAGGATAACAATCATTCCTCTCAACCACCCAAGCTAAAACACACACACACACAGATATGTGTGTGTGTGTGTGTGTGTGTGTGTGTGTGTGTGTGTGTGTGTTTTAGCTTGGGCGGTTGAGAGGAACGATTGTTATCCTCCCCATCCATGCTCAATTCCTGCAAGTGACATATTGAGCTCTTAATGAGTATAATATTGTAATGTATTAAAGACCTATTGTTAACCGACCTTGTGCCCTGAAGATTATAGGGTTTACCCTGGGTACCATCCTCGAAATGAGGGGAAGTAGTAGTGTAACCTAGTATACATACATTATTTCAAAAATTATTATTTAAATAAAAAAAGCTTAATAATACTCACTTTATAGTTGTGGATATGAATAACTTGTAATGCATGTAATCACAGACTAAACATGAAAGTCAAATAAATCAATGCCCTATCAATGAAAAACATTTTCTCCAATCTCTCATTGTTGTCAACCAACCATATCGTTGATTTTTACTGTATTTTCATATTAGGAAAGTAGTATTATTTAGTTTTTTTTTTCAATCGAACCAAAACAATGGTTCAAATTTACAAAGATGTTCAAAGTTCTTGGTTTATATATGTAAAGTTTAATTTTATATATGTATTATGTTTCTCACTTTCTAGTTGAATCTTTATGGATATTAAAGTTTCAATATTCTATTAAATTAAATTAGTAATTTCTATATTATAGTTGTTCAAGAAATATAAGGTTTTCGCTATGCATATTTTAATATAGTTCTAAATTGGTACTTAGTAATACCAAAAATAGAATTTAATATATTAACGTAGCAAAGTCTAATATAGTATAGTATATACTATATAGCAATTCCAACATATAGTTATGAGTTTTGAGTTTAGCCAAATATGTGTGGGGTGTGTTCATCTACCATGAATGTAATGTGAACATTGGTAAGTAGTACCTTCAAGCAACTTATAAATTTAAATATGATATATATCAACACACAATCAATTGTAGTCATGTATCATGTATGTACCATTATATGGATACATTGTAATCTAAAATGTTTTTTTATATTTTTTTATATTTAATATTGTTGCTCCCAACTTGATGTTTCCTACAAATTTGGGTGAAACGTCTAGCCCTTTCAAACACTCGTGCAACATTCCCACGATCCAGAAACTCGTGCAACATGTGTGTGTGTGTGTGTGTGTGTGTGTGTGTGTGTGTGTGTGATGCCAAGTCTTGGCTAAATCATTGGGGTATCAACAAAGAGGTCACTCTGTGAAATAATGATAATATTAAAAATATCATTGCATCTAAATTTAAGGAGAAATTGTGGTGTGATAAAGAATTAGAAAATAAGAGGAAATTAAGATACTACAAGGAGGTAATCAACCATAATCTCAAAGATCAAAAGAATCTCTTTGTTTTAACTAGTGTAAAGAATAAAATCAACATGGTTGAAATAAGAACAAATTTTCATGAGTTCCAAAGTGAAATAGGGTGTTGCACAATTCCTAAAACGTTGTGGGTCAAAAGAATTTGTCATCTTTGTGACACTAAGAGGGTTGAAGATGAAAAATACGTTCTCTTAGAATGTCCGATGTACACCCACATCAGATCTCAATTTGAAAATATTTGTCAAAATACCGACCTTCCTAACCTTCTAACTCATAAAAACTATGGTGATTTAGGAATACTTATCTTAAAGCTTTTCGAACATTGAACTAAAATTCTAAAGTAAACCAAGTAATCCCTTACCTTTTGTTCTAAAGGTTCAATAGACCAAAGTTAGTCTCGTTGGATGCTAATAATCGTCATCATGACACACACACACAATTTGTAATCTCATCAAACAAAGTTTGGTAATTTTGAATTCAACCACTACATGCATACATGTTTGTAAAAACACTTTCAGTTTGTTTAGGTATTTTTATTTTTTGTTCTTTTCAATTTGCATGTAAAACACGTTTAACCTTATTTACCTTTATGAGGTGCTAATCTTTCTAACTTTATGAGGTGCTAATCTTTCTAACTTCTTTTTTTTCGTAATTTTTAGGCTCTTTCTCACGTTTTTCTCCATTAGTTTTGAGTATCTTCTCACTTAAAACACTTCACTCATATGCTATTTAGTTGCTTTTACTTATGAAAATCATATTTTGTAACATAATCTATTACACATCAAATCTTTTATTTCTAAAGAATTTAAAATATTGTTATACTTACAAATACAAAATACTTTTACAAAATCATGTGGTGTAACTTAATCGATTATACATCAAATCTTTTATTTATAAAAGAATATAAAATACTTTTTTACTTACAAATACAAAATACTTTTAACATTTGCTTAGCACAGTTTTTTTCACATAGAAAAGAAGAGAATTTTTTTTTTTTGTCTATGTATAGTTTTAACTATATTATCATATGTTTTTAATTGGAATTGGAACATAAGTTGTTTAGCACAGTTTTGAGAAATTGATTTGTGTCTATTATCATATGTTTTTAATTGGAATTGGAACATAAGTTGTTTAGCACAGTTTTGAGAAATTGATTTTTGTTTATGTATAGTTTTAACTTTATTATCATTTTTAATTGGAATTGGAACATAAGTGAGAGATTACATTCAAGCTTTTAACTTGGTTTGAAAATCATGTTTTAAAACTATTCATTATACTTATTCAAATGATTATCATGAAATTATAATATATATATATTCAGAAGATTTACTAAATTTATTTTGTTTTTAACTTAAAATAAGGTATTGAAACATATTTTTCACACTAAGTTGTAGAAAGCATCTTTATGACCGAAAAAAAAAAATCATAAAAATAAAACATCTTCAATATTTGTCATCTAAAATTTGTGCCAAAATATAAGTTGTAGAAAGCACATTTATGAGCGAAAAAAAACATAGGAATCAAACATCTTCAATATTTGTCATTCTAAAATTTATGTCAAAATATATTTCAAGGACACGAGAATAAACTACCTTAGGCCTATTATCTCTTGGAAGTTTTGATATGTGGTTGTTATTGTACCCCAGGCCTAATATATCTTGGAAGTTTTGATATGCAATTGTTTCATTCTTAATTCATATGATATTTGTTATTTTTTTTTAGTGCCAAAAATGTATTTCAAATATCAATAATAAACTATACTCTAGACCGAGCCCCTAGAGTTAGCTTAAGTGGTCTTGAGTCACGCGTGAGAACTCTTCCTCGATGAATTGAGGAGGACATGGGTTCGACTCTCTTAATCCCCTCGAAGTTAGTCTCTGTTAATAGGGTTGTCAGTTTACCCCGTTTACCATCCATGGATCAAGGGAAAGTACTCATAAGGTTTTCCGTGAGAATTTCCTTGGAAAACAAAAACTATACTACATACCTATTCATATCCTAAGTTTTGATATGATCCTTGAGATTTAAGAAACTTAACTTTGCATATCATACGTTTCAATATTTAAGTTTAAGTTTCAATACTTAGAGCAATATAAAAAATGAAAATGTTAAAAAAAAAACTTATTTATTTAAAAAAAAAATGTGGTCACTATAGATTTTAAAGAATAAGATTAATATAAATATTTGATCTTAAATGTCCATTTATGTAAATGAAGTCAAAAGTTAGAGCAAAATTGCCACAATACATGAAATAAGGATTCATGTGGGGGACTTTCAACATCTAATTTATTTACCAAATGAGGATTAATATGGAAAACAATCCATGACCCTAGTCAATGTGACCACTTGAGACAATATATTAATGCAAAAGGAATATATATATATATATATATATATATATATATATATATATATATATATATATATATATGAGTTTCTCATAATAAATCATCGACAAATGACCCTCCATACTCTTTAAATGGAGATCATGGACCAATCAAGTGTTAATCCATTGATATAGTTGTTAATATTAAGGAGAATATGAACCAACAGATCACTTTATGTCTAGAACATAAGATAACTACAAATGCATACGAGTGCAAAGTAAGGAAACACACTAAAAAACCATGTTTCACCTAAAGATAAATTAGATGAAGTTGATGTTAAGTAACTCCTAAGTGTCTAAATATTCTAACAAAAACATGCATTTCATAAATTCATATCATAGAACAATAATGTTAGTGTGGTAATAAGGACACTTCAAACAAGCATTTCATGAATTCATATTACAAAACAATAATGTTGGTGTGGTAAATAAGAACCCTAAAAACAAGTGTTTCATGGATTCATATCACAAAACAATAGCATTAGTGTGGCTTAAAGGCACCACTAGGAACAAACATTTCATGAATTCATATTCCAAAATAATAGTGTTGGTGTGTGTTGAGGGGTCTAAATTCCCTTTAGCTCAACAACAGGAATCACGCCCAGAGATGAGGCCCAATTAGACTCTTCTCTACTTGAGGTAACATGATTATCTGGATTGGTGATCTGACAAGTTTCAATGGGATTTTATTGTTGTTTTGTAAAGTTTCATTTCTATTTGTGTGTCTCTTTTTAAGTTTAATTCTTTAATATTCAAACATGCAAGAAGTATAAGTAACTTAAGCAACTAGATTATGAAGAATATCGGGCGTAGGATAACCTTCGGCCAATAAAGTGTAAACAATACCTTATCTTAGTCAGCATTAGCAATAGTACTACCATTAATCAAGCGACATGTATTGTCTAAGAAAAGAAGGAATTGATATGCATGAAATCACACATGAAGACAAATAACTATAAATAATTATGCATATTGTTCACATGTAATACATTAAAACACCATCGAATTTAAACCAACATTCATTCAACAACTATAACCATTGAAGGTAACTTGAAATAATCACGATATTACAAAAAGGCATGTAGTTGATCACAAGACGCAGAACAATCCACAGATCGAGTATTCATCTGCAAACTTGGCAAAAATTTGTCTCTAGCTCCCTCTGAGAGCGAAGATATAATAAAGCAATGTACAGAGATATCTCGGATATCCAATAATATAACAGAAATGTATCAGACATGCAACCATAAACACAGAGATACAGTAATACACAATTTTCTATTAATGAGTGAAAATGTACAAAGACTGTAAAAATACAGAGTGAAAGACTCGCTAGAATGGTAGAAACTTATCTCTAAGAAGAGATGTGTCCGCTACTCGCATTCGCAAGAAGATTAATTTACAATGAGGTTCCAAAGGCCTTTTTATCATAAAGAAAATCCAAAACCCTAACCCCGGAAGATGAAAATCCAACAGTTTTGTGGACCCCGTTTTGGGTAGTTTGGTGTATCAACTTCCCGAGGGTGTAACTTTGGCATACGATCTTTGTTTGAGGTGCATGATAGCTCGTTGGAAAGGTATCTTTGAGGAGATTCATTGAGGGGGATCAATCAAAGCCTCTACCTATCATTAAAAAGCTCAATCCCAAAAAACCTTCATTTAGGCCCTCAAAATGGCCCCGAAAGTTAAAAACTACTAAAAATTGTAAATTACCCAAATTGAGAGAAAATTCTTTTGAGCCAGTTGGAAAAGGTGGGTGGCCACCGATATCCACCTGGATCATTCATCAAAATTTAAAATAATTCTCCGCTTGACTATCCAATTCCTACAAAACCATCAACCCCTCAAAACGAGGTTAATGTCTTTATTTATTAACAAATAAACATACTAAAAATAGTTTCAAAGTTCACTTAAAGTAGAGAAAACAAATAGCAGAGTGGACTCATCCACGTGTATGCTCCCAGTAGTATTTTTGTCATCTCAATGAGTTTTCTTTCTTGTACTTAGACCATTGGAAGAAAATATCTTCACAGGTATGGAGGTACAGGAATTGGTGTTGTTCCATTGGTGCGTTGAGATCATCCTTCATTTCCATCACCTGATGTTTGAACTGGTCCATCTTGGCACTCAAGTATCGCAAAAATACCAATGCTCCTATCATCCCATTGACGAATCCTCTCACTTGTCCCTTTTCCAAAGTTTTAATTTCAAGAATGTCAGCTTCAAACTTCTGATCACGCTCCTCAATTTGCTTGACTATATTTTTGAGGTCTACTAAGTCTTTAGGCATACTAAATTATGGGAGTTGAATATCTCACATTTTCTGGTTTATCTTATCCCAATTCCTAAGAGACTCTTCCCATCTATCTTGTATCTTTTGTTTTGGTTCCACCACCAGCTGTGTCCAATATTATGCTACCTTTTGGAATCTCGCTAAGCTATCATCCATAAGCATCCTAATGCCATGTTACTCTTCACCCCGACCCTTATGGATTTCCATGATGTATTCAATCTATGTTGAATCCTTGTGGGATCTTTTGAACCATCTCATCATGTCTTTGTGTGCTATCAGACCCAGCAAAGTCACCTCTTCATAGCTTACAACCTAAGCCATAAAGATGTCCCTTTTTAATTTAAATTGGTTGTATCCTTCTTGGAACTCAACTCTTATTAAAGTGATCGCCTGAGCGATGCCCCGGTAGTATTTGACCTGGTGTCTAAGATGCACAAGTTATATCCTCGTGGACTATGCCTCTTGCTCGTCTTCTTTTTCTATGTTGATGGTGGCACTATATATGGTCATTCTAGCCCCTAGTAGTTCACTTACTTTGGACTGCCTAGCATCAAACAAGTTTTCTTCTCTGGTAATCATTACAACGTTATCCAAAGCGAGCCTCCTTTTCTTGCTAGTTCTTTTGACCACCACCTATCTCTTCTTGTCATATTCTATATCCTAAACATCATCCACAAGTTCTGGAATTTGTTGATCACCCCATGATATAGTGTTTCCTAGACTACCTAGAGTATGAAAATGTTCAAGGGTCAGTTCCTTACCCTTGTCAGTTGTTGGTATCTGATTGTTGGATTTCTCTTCATCTCTGCATCTTGCATGTTCTTGATCTGGGGTTGTAGAATATTTCTCTGTACTACCTCTTTGTTCAGTCTCTACATTTTTAAGCATCTCTTTTGTTTGCTCGGTGTCATTTGTGATTTCGGTAACATCTTCTACTCCTACAATTGAGGGTGGTGTCATTCCCTTGGGTGAAGAAAGAGTTAGAGGTTATGTTGTAGTTCTTTCAATCTTTTTTCCAACACTTTTTTCTTCATGATCCTTACATCTAAGTGTGTCATCTCTCGTTTGCTCCCTAGCAACTGAATTTTCTTCATTCTCTTCTCTATCTGAGATCTTTTCTTCTCGACTTGAACTTTCACTGTTACTTTCATTTTTTCCTTCTTGAGCCTCTCCTAACTCTTTGTCATGACCTTTATCATATTCATCGTCTCTTTATACCAAGGTGGCATCTCCTGAACCATGCTCTTAATCCTTATCCTTTTGGTTTCCTTCCCCTGTTCTCTGAGGTTGCGATCCTTGTTTTGGAAGAGTGACAATGTTTTTAGTTGTATTCAGGGTTGTTGCTACATCCTTAGGTTGCGGTTATTGCGACGATTGGTTTCCTTGTATATTTTTAGCAGCCTCATTGATAATAGGGACTACCAAGGTGTCTATATCCTCTTTGTCATCATCATAAATCATGATTAAATGTGAAGTTACTAGTGCTAATACAGTTATGCCTGGTGTCACTCTCAAGGTTTCAGTTGTTGATACAGGTTATGATTGCTCTACATGTACCTACTCCACGTCTGGCTCCTCTGATTTATATACTTGTACTTGCTCCACATCTAGTTGATCATTGTTTTCCCCAGGTGAAGTTTCTCTTGGGGGTGTTCATTCTTCTTCTCCCATATGCACATCCGCTAGAGTTATTATCGGTGGCCCTAATACTTGAATAGTAGGATTTTTCCCATGCTCATGAAATACTCTCTCAGCCTCTGCTAAGAGCCTTTGTGCTTCATCTCTCCTTGATTATTGCTCTGCATTTTCATTTTGTGTCTGTATAGCAACCCCTATTTTTTTATCTAACTATTCTAGTTGCTCATCTCCTAACATGTCCTTGAATCGGATTAGTTTTGGTTTCTCTTTCCTTTGTAGGACCTCTTCCCAATCCAAACATTTTAGGTGAATATCTCATCTTCAAAACTGTCATGTGCATATAGCCACTGAGACACTACTTAACTAACATGTTGTTGATATTATGCTAGTTGCAAGAGGTATTAACCTCCACTTGTAACCTTGGACAAGACTAGAATATTTTGGGAAGCAAGAGAAACCTTAAAGCCTTGGAAAAAAACCCTAGAAGACAAGTCGACTAAAGAGAATAATTAATATTGAGTTTTTATCCCTCAAGAAGAGAAGTCGGCCCAGACATATAAGGAGTAGTATAAATAGAGGGCGCTAGAGCTCGTTTGTGACTCACTCACTCGAAACTGCATAAGACTAGTTGTGTGCAAGTTTGGAGAGGAGTTGTAGTTGCAGCTGTTGCAACTTGTATTTCGGTTTATGGCTTGGAATTTTTGCTTGGTCTTTAGTTATATTTTCTTGGTGCAATAGGCTTGGTTGGCTATCGATTTTCTACCGAAATTCTTCTCTCTGTCAAGGTTAAGGTGCTCGGCGGTGGCCTTTGTGCCTATGGTTGGGTGACAATATTGCTATATTTTCTATGGTTAAACGAGCACACCCACTTTTCTAACAGGTTATGGGCCCACACCTCCTTCAGACAGTATAACCACTGGAAGGAAGCAAAGCCATAATATTATCAAGATCATTGAAGAAATTGTCGCTAGGGTTTCTAACAGGTACAATTACTGAAGCACTATTGCTAGGGTTACTAGCGGGTGCAGCTGCAAACCCTAAAACCTCTTGCCCAACACTTTATGATGAAACAAATTACTCAAGGAGAGGATATTCTAGTGAACCTTACTCCAGCGCACCTATTGGCACTCTCAGAAGGAAAAAACATTAAGGTTGATATTTTGGGTCAAAGTCAACATTTGACCAGTCAAATTCAAAGTTTGACCATCTATCAGTCAACAGAAATCATGAATGATCATCTACACTATTCAACTCTTATAAGAACTCTTGAAGATGACATGTGGATAATTGATAGTGGAGCTTCTAGGAATATGACAGGAGACCAGGTCAGACTCTCCAGTCTAAATGAAAAGAAGACATCCTACAAGGTAGAACTTGGAGACAATAACACATATCCAGTCAAAGGAATTGGTCAAACCTCCATCAAATTGAAATCAGGTAAAAATGTTCATTTGAGCCATGTCTTATATTTACCTAGTCTAGAAAAGAATCTTGTATATATATCTTTCCTAAAAGACAAAGGAAACATAATATCCTTTGTAGATGGTGAAGTATTATCTTGGTCTAGAGACTCCAACATAGAGAATGCTAGAGTTATTGGAGCTCGTGAAGGAAAATTATAAAGACTACTAGAACATAATGATGAAGCTCTTGTACATGATGAAGTCAATCCCAGTGACCTTTGGCATAGAAGGTATGCCAATATTGACTATAAAGCATTACCTTTCCTAGAGAAAATGGTTGAAGGAATACCAGAACTACAATCTACACATGAAGGAATTTGCAGAGGATGTGCACTTGGTAAAAATGTTAAGAAGTCATTCTCAAGTAGCAATAATAGATATAAGGAAATCATAGATCTAATACATTCAGATGTTTGTGGTCCGATGCCAGTCATATCTCTAGGAGGTTCTCTTTATTATGTAATCTTCATAGATGATTACTCAAGAAAGACTTGGTTATATCTCTTGAAGACAAAGGATAAAGTTTTCAGCGAGTTTCAAGAATAGCAGAAATAGAAAAACTCACAAGCAAGAAAATCAAGACTTTGAGAACAAATAATGGAGAAGAATACACATCCAAGGAATTTGTTGCCTTTTGCAAATCAACGGGGATTAGGAGGAAGCTAACCATTCCTCATAATCCTCAACAAAATGGTGTAGTAGAAAGGAAGAATAGATCCATCGAGGAAACTGTGAAGGCACTAATGAACGATCAAGGTTTATCCATGTATTTATGGGGAGAAGAAGCCATGACATCAATATATGTTCAGAGTCCTTCTTAGGAAAGAAACCCAATGTGGAACACTTAAGAATATTTGGTTTCCCTGTTTACATTCATATTCCCAAGGATAAAAGGAAGAAACTAGAACCCTCAGGAAAAAAGGGAATATTTGTTGGATATAGTGAATCATCCAAAGCCTACAAAATCCATATTCCAGAACAACATAAGATTGAATTGAGCAGAGACGTAACCTTCAATGAGAATATGGCTTTCAAAAAATCTATATAAGAATCCATGGAAGACTAATAATATGAACAACCTAAAGAAGAAAGCACATGTCTTCCAGAAATTCAGAATGAAGAACCAGAACAACTTGATCATCCGATGCAACCATGTGAACCCATTGAACCAGTAATTGTACCCAAAACTAGAAAAAGTCCATCTTGGCTTGAAGCTACTCTACACGAAGCATAAATACTCAAAGCTCTAAGTGGCACCTTCAGAGAAAGCAAAAATCCCAAAAGATTCTCCAGCTATGCAGCATGTATGACAAATATTATAAATGAAGAACCCACCACGTTTGAAGAAGCAGCTCAGAAGAAACAGTGGAAAGAAGCCATGACAGAAGAACACCAATCTATCATGAAAAATGACGTGTGGGAAATCGTGCCTAGACCCAAGGAAAAATCAGTGGTAACTTCAAAATGGGTCTATAAGATAAAACATGCAGTAGACGGAAGTGTGGACAAATACAAGGCAAGGTTCGTAGCTAGAGGGTTCTCCCAGAAGAAGGGAGAATATTATGACAAAACCTGTGCTCTTGTTGCCAGACATACTTCTATTAAATCCATTATGTCACTTGTTGCTTCCATGGGATGGAGTCTACATCAGATGGATGTAAAGACAACTTTTTTCAATGGAGCAATTAAAGAAGAAGTATGCATTGAACAACCTCAAGGTTTTGAAGTACATTCCAGAGACACTCATGTTTGCAGATTAAAGAAGGCCATGTATGGACTCAAGCAAGCTCCAAAATATTGGTATGCCAGAATAGACAATTACCTAATAAGACTTGGTGTCTCTAAGAGTCATGTAGATCCAAATCTCTACTACAAGATTGTGAACAATGCACATGTGATTCTACTGCTATATGTTGACGACTTATTCTTGATAGGTGCAGAGTCTCTCATCACCCAGTGTAAGAAGGAATTAGCTTCTGAGTTTGATATGAAAGATCTTGGTCCATGCACTATTACTTGGGACTAGGAGTATGGCAGAAGTGTGGTGATGTCTTCCTTGGACAAGGAAAGTATGCAGTGAAGATTCTTTAGAAATTTGGAATGATGGATTGCAAATCCATGGCCACTGCTGTGACCACAGATATAAGAAAAGTAAGAGACTCAAATTTCGATCCAGTAGACTCATTCCTATATCGGCAATTGATTGGGTCATTGATGTATCTAGTGAATACTCGACCATATATTTTCTTTGATGTAAACACCTTAAGCCAGTTCCAGGTGGATCCCAGACATGAGCATTAGATAGTTGCAAAACATGTTCTAAGATATATTCGTGGGATGATAAACTATGGTTTAAGATACACCTCATCGAGTGAAATACAGCTTCATGGATTCACAGATTTAGATTGGGCAGAGAGTGTAGAAGACAGAAGGAGTACTTCAGGGATGTGTTTCAGTTTGGGCTCCGCTATGGTATCATGGGCCAAAAGGAAACAAAATTTTGTTGCACTCAGCACAGCAGAATCAGAATATATCGTAGGATGTGAGGCATGTACCGAAGCAATATGGTTGAGGAAGTTGATTTATGGATTATTTGATCAGGTACCAAATTCGACTGTAATATACTGTGACAATTAAAGTTGTATGAGGCTATCAAAACACCTAGTGTTTCATGATCGGTGGAAACATATTGAGATAAAATACTACTTCATTTGTGATAAATTTCAGGAGGAGAAGTGAAACTCGAGTGTATCTCCACAGACGAGCAGGTAGCAAATATTTTGACAAATACTTTGTCCAGGATAAAGTTTGCGTACTTAAGGGACAAGATGGGAATCGTGGAGATAAATCCCTTAGCTGAAAGGGAAGATATGGCTCCCTAGGTTGGGATGGACCATTGATATATATTATTGATTCATGGACAGTCATTTTCCAGTTTGGAAAATGGTCCAGGTTGGGCAGTTCCTTTCCAGTCAGGGAAGTGGTTCGATATTTCTGACAGACGAGAATTTTCCAGTTTGGAAAATGGTCGAGATCGGACAATCATTTTTGTAATGAAAATGGTTTGATAGATTGTTGATATACCATATACAGTGATTCCCCTTGTGGCAAGTGTGGGAGAATGGTCTAGGACAATCATTTTGAGTAGTGGTCAAGTAGAATGGTCGGCCTCGCCGGGAAGTCATTCTTTCAAAGTTCAAAGTTGTAAGCAATTTCGAAGAATGGTCTGTTTTGGAGGGCGCACGACAGTCATTTCCTTAGGAAATGGTCCAGACAGTCATTTCCTAAAGCAGACTCATTCTCTATGGGTTTCAAAATGATTAGTGTCGGAGGAATGGCCCGATTAGGTGAATGGTCCAGGTTCAACAATCATGGACAGGAATTCCCTAGGGCGGACTCATTCTCTCCAGGTTGCACTATGATTAGTGTCAGAGGAATGGTCCAGGCTTAGAAATCAGGGACAATTATTCTTCTATGCTTGGGAAGAATAGTCCATATAGCCCATGGCTGATGTTTTTATTTTCTGAGAGCAAATGCTCTTCTATATCTCACAAATGTGAGTGGAAGAATGGCCTAGATGACTTAGGTTGTATCATGATATTGTTTATGCAGATTCATATCAGATGATATGATTGTTGTAGAGATTGTATGTCTCTAGACAATAGTTGTATACTACTGTGGTGGATGTGATCCACTGATAGTGACTATGGGTCACTGATTAGTAGCAGTGTGCTACTGAGAGTGGTTGTGTACCACCGGATAGTAGTTGTATACTACTATGAATAGAAACCATAGTGTTCTATTGGATGGAATTGTTTTGATTTCCATGGAGACTATCCAGTTGGATAGTGATGATGGTGCTCGTGATTTGTTCATGAGATAGCTTGTGTGGTTATGTTGTTGATAATGGTTGAATGGTTTGTTTGTGCTCAAGACCATTGCATTTTATACCTCCCTAGATAGAAGGGATTGTTGATATTATGGTATTTGCGGGAGGTATTAGCCTCCACTTGTAACCTTTGGCAAGACTAGAATATTCCAGGAAGCAAGAGAAACCCTAAAACCTTGGACAAAAACCCTAGAAGACAAGTCGGCTAAAGAGAATAATTAATATTGATTTTTTAGCCCTCATGAAGAGAAGTCAACCTAGAAAACTAAGGAGAAATATAAATAGGGGACGCTAGAGATCATTTGTGACTCACTCACTCGAAACTGCATAAGACTAGTTGTGCACAAGTTTGGAGACGAGTTGCAGTTGCAACTGCTGCAACTTGTATTTTGGTTTCTAGCTTGGAATTTCTGCTTGGTATTTGGTTATCTTTGATTGGTGCAATTGTCTTGGTTCTCTATTGATTTGCTACCAAAATTCTTCTCTCTATCAAGGTTAAGGTGTGCAGGGGTGGCCTTTGTGCCTATGGTTTGGTGACAATATAGCTACCAGAATTCTTCTCTCTATCAAGGTTAAGGTGCGTGGGGGTGGCCTTTGTGCCTATGGCTTGGTGACAATATTTCTATATTGTTTATGGTTAAACGAGCACACCCACTTTTCTAACACATGATGGGCCACTAGGATTTTGGGATCATGTTTATTGTATCTACCTATATAGATCCTGGCCTATGTGGTGTCCTTTACAAAGTGATAGCCTACGTAGAATCCATATGGAATAAATGCTCTTTTCTTATCTTTTACCAAGGAGGCATTGAAACCTTACAATATAGTTTGGTAACAAATTCCCCCTAATACTAGTCAGTCTGGTACATGAGCTGGTAGTAGTTACGAGGCCATGGTAGCTCCAAAAATCCTGAGGTAAGTACTTTTCTCCTCCAAATACCAATTCCATACTATGGAGATGACCTTTCTTGCTGCATCGAAAATCCTTGGCCAACTTTGTTTCAAAATTATCAAATACACTCTAGTTAGGAATTCATCACAAATCGTAGCATAAGACTTCTTGTACCTGTTCTCCCACAAAATGATGAAATAGACATGAATGGGTAACTCCTAAATATGTCTGATTAAACGCAGTCCTAGGAATACATTCTTAGCACACATTGTATATAACAGGTAGGATGTCATAAAGAAGGTGGGGACTTCTCCTTCTTTTGGTTTCTGGGATTGCTCAACCCTAATACTCAATTGCTTTGAAATTATAGTTCCCCGGTTGAAAACACTTATGGATATCGATATTGTATATGTCAGGGGAATCCATCCTTCTGAAAACTTGGAGCAATCCTTTTCTCCATACAGTCGGCATATCATGGCCATTAGGAACATACAGGGTTCTCTAAAGTTTACAGTATTGTACCATACAAAGGATCTATTCACGAATTTCCTATCCTCCTTCCACTAGGATGCCAACAATTGACTAGTGTTATGGTGTTCATAGAATTTGACCACGAAGTCAATCTTGAGCCTAACATCAGGCTCCCTGAGTTTGTAATGTTTGCTTACCTCTACGAGAAGGAAAATACCAACACATTGATCATTCACATCATTTATTAAGAACCTATCGACATTAGTGTGGTTGATTATCTACTCTAAGGTTTCCACAAGGGGAAAAATTGGGGTTCTGGATGCCACCATGTGTAGAGATGATGATTTGATGTTTTGAAATACATGGTCATCCAAAACTCTTACTTTTAGATCGCTATGAGGAGTAAACTCAGGAAAATCACCATTAAAAATTTTATTGTATAAAGCATGCCATGTGGGCAAAGATACCTTGGATGACATGCTTGTGTTCATGTCTTTATAGAGCGGTGGTGGAGTTGGTGGTTTCTTCTACGACATTTTTATTACAGGCTCTACTTTGGGTGTGGACTCCACTTCTTTGATAGCAATAGGGCTAGAAGCCTCTCCAGCCAATATCTTCTTTCCCTTTAGTGTCTTTGGTGACTGATGGGTTGTTGGTCATCAAGGAGGCATTTTCTCTGTATAAAACATCATTATTAAACTCTCCATCTATCAAACATTGTGGGTAATTTATCAAAATGAACACAACACCTGAGAAAAAATAGAGTTTTGGGCCTTACCACTTACTGGTTTAATAAATGAGAGTAAACTTGACAACAATTAGCCTGAACAAGCGCAACACTTGGTTCTACAAGAGCTCTTGTTGCGCAAGAATCAATAATGATTTATGAAAACAATGATAAGAAAAAAGAGCCAAATTAAATTCACAAACGTGTTCTCGGTCGATCACTGATGTGACATTGGTGTCGGTGTAATTCTATCCTAGTTTGAGGCCTTGGTGCTTCAAGATCTCTTGTTTGGACTTTGGATGGTTCAAATTAATGTAAGGAGAAATATGGATGATCTAGATTGCATCCTTGTCTTTACGATAATCGGTTGTCAGTATATTTATTCATGCGTTGAAAAGGGTAATATTTGGTCTTGGTTCACCAACGTCGATGAGTTATTGGCCATTGGCAAGTTGAAATCTGATAGAACTCAATACAACTGCATGTATTTCATGTCTATGACCAAAGTAACATCAACGTCGATGAGTTCATTATCTCACATGCTTCCTTTGACCCTTTTCACCATATTTTCCGACACCCCGATGGCCTCGTGAATCGCTTATGAAGATGTGGAAGTTGACGTGGAAGATAACGTGGCACAACTAACGTGGAGGAGTGTGATTAATCTGATGATGTGGAAGACAAGGTGGCTATACGAATATCCACGTGGAAAAAGATATGTTAAAGCTGACATGGAAAACACTAACATGGCTTCACCTCATGTCGGAATCAAGTGAATTTCAACCTAAGGAATCAACAGTTGGGATGTTTTCCTCATTAAAATTGAAGGGATACCACTGTGAGGACAACTTAACTTCGTCGATGTCAGGGATTGGCTTACCTTAAGCCATTTTTCAATCTTCAATGCTAGGCGTCGAAAGCCTATGGACATTAACGATTGACAGACTGACCAGTCTATCGTGTATTTGCGTAGAGAAAACCCCAACGCATGAATAACGCATTGACGATTTTCAGAAGCGTTCATCAAGCATCGGGGACGTCAAATATTGACAAGCATTTTGAAAAAATTTCAAAAATGTTTAGTCTTGAACCCCTTTTCTCAACATCGGAGCTGCTTAAACCTTTCTCCCTTCCATTGATAATCCATCTTAATATTGAGACTTGACCGAAATGAGTAGAAAACAAAAGAAAACCTTGAAACAAGTTATGACTGTGAGAGAATCGAAGTATAAAGATGAAATCAAAGCAAAGTGGTACCCTAAAATTTCATAAAATTTTGAGGGTGTATTGAGTGCTCAACTGTGTGCTAATTAACGCCACCAAAAAAATAAGAATTTCATGAATTTATATTACCAAAAAAAAAAAAAACCATTGTACTAGTGATTAAGGCCACTAAAAACAAGCATTTCATGATTTCATATTATAGACTAATAATGTTGATATAGTAAATAGGACCACTATAAACCAAGATTTCATGAATTCATATTATAGAGGAATAATGTTTCCCTAGTAAATGAGGTGAGTTGAAACAAAATAACATTGTATCTATTTGTGCAAAAATTCAAATACATAGAAAGGGCATTGTTTCTCTCATTCCGAACAACTTGCTCCACTTGTTATCTTGTCATTATCCCTAATGTAAATTTCTCCCAATATAGTAAAAACATATCACCAACAAGTCCACCCTTGTATCCCACAAGCTATCAAAGAGATTCACCAAGTATTCATCACACTAAATTCCACTTGCGTCCAAACGCTATAAATCTTCCTTTAGGATTTCATCTCGCAAACCCTAAGTCTAGTTCACAACAAGACTTCAATAAAAACTCTAGCAACCCAAGTCTTCTCTAGGGTTTACTTCACACAAACCCTACATCTTCGAAATCTTGTATCACATAAGTGCAAAGACTCTAAGACAAATACATCAACATTACAAGTACATACTTGTACATACTTGAATAGTTCACTATGACAAAGGTTATCTCCTCCCTTTATATAAGATGGGTGAGGGATGCCAAGAATAGAAAAATGGACTAGGTCCATAATAACCTACTCTAAGTCACTAGACTAGGTCCATAATATCCCTCTAAGTCACTAGACTACGTCCACAATATCCTACTCTAAGTCACTATGCTAGGTCCACAAGTGGATCCCTCCTCCACCAAGAGAGTACACATGTCACTAGGTGGTTGGGAACCACCTTCCAAGTGGAGAAACCTCCAAGATAAGCTGCCATATGTCAATAAATCCTCATCACAAGGTTATATACTCTCCAATACAGGCTCCCAAACTCAACACTTCTCCTCCACATGTCTCTAATTGGGTCCACAAGCAACCTCCAATGGAGTGCCCTCTAAGCAAGACTCCCTCAATCCAAGTGCTTTGCCTCCACCTATGTGTCATGTCATCCTTATGCTCCTAGGTACAAGTTTCCTTCCTCCTCATGTCTATCACTCCTCCATAAGATATCTCAACCTCATGCACCAAGCACCTATCCTCCTCAACTTGTACCCATGTAGAAGATGTCAAATTCCACAAAAGATAGCTATCTCCACAAGAAGTGTGCCTCATCTAGTGAACATAATGGAGCTAGATCTTATGGATTATTCTGAAGATCCACTTGAAGGGTATTCCATATGGGCCTGTCCACATGTGAATACTTACCCTAGAAATAATACTATGGTTTCCAACAATCCCTTGGTTGTGGGGCAGAAGCCTTTGGAAGAAGAAACTATAGAGCTACTAGAGGCTATGGAAAAAAAAATCTAGTGGATTGGTCATGGGATCCAACAAACCTTTAAATGGCATGTCAGATGGGATGTAATCAAGATCCAATGTAGCCCAAAAATTGGATGTCATATCTTCAATGGAATTTCAAGGTGAAAAGGTGGTGGTTAATGCAAGGGCATGTTTTCGATAGTCTCATTTACTATGTCATTTTATCAAGCCCATTTCATTTTCATGTTCATATTTTTCCCCTCATTTTGATCTTTTGGTAAGTCTAGAAAACCATTTTTTTTCATTATCGTCTAATACCATACATGGCTTTAGAACTAGTGACTTTTAGGGTTATAAGGATGGTTTCATAGTATCTACCCTAGACTTGGAAGCACTCTATGGTGGGGTTCTAAAGGATTCTAGTGGAAACATTAGGCACTTTCAAGTTGAAAATCCACAGTTTCCTAAGGGCCGGTCAAATCCTATGATGTCTTTGCAGAGGAAATTGAGTCCAACAAGAGTCACATGCGAAGAAATCATGTAAAAAAGTGAAGGGGACTTATAAACCTTGTTCTTGGACGTGAATTTAGAATGAACATTGTTGTCTCTATGTCGAAAATGTTGCTCGTTGGTCGATTCTATGGTTAAATATTCAAGGTTAGGACTATTAAAGAATAAATAGATGCAAATATCAAACCATTTCTTGGCTACTATCCAAACTTTTACACTCTTGCAAGAGGCTAGATTGTTTTTATTTTTCGTTTGGCATATGATGCAAAGATGTTTTGAATTCTAGGTGGATATGGGAACTAAAACCTCTTATTCTTAAAATATGGACTCCATTGTTTGACGCAAAATCACAAAGGATTAATTTTTTGTCGGTTTGGGTTAAAGTCTTAGGCCTGCCAGTTTATTTTTGGTTGGAGGATGTTTTTTGTGAAGTTGGCCCCAGGTCACTTCTATGAAGTAGATCTCTCCTTTAGAGACTCTAGCTTGATGGACCTTGTTCATATCATTGCAAGGTTGGATCTAAAAGAAGGGATCATTGAAAATAGGATTCTAAAGAAAGATGACATGGAGTTTGAATATTTATTGGATTATTAGGGTGTACCTTTTTTATGTTTTAGTACCACTCATATGGGCATTTGGTGGTGGAATGAAACCTACCCCATTGGAAAAATTAATGGGTCGGAAAGGGGTTGAGGAAAGACATAGCTCAGGTGGATGATAGCATCAAGGTAAATACCTTACTAGAAACAGTGACAAAGGTTCAACATAAATCCCCACAAGTAAATTTAGGAGTGGATAAGCACAATATCAAAGTGGAGCAGAAAAACATAAGGTCTACCTCGAAGTAATTGCCCCTTGTCATCTATACATTGGCCCAGATTCATATAAGGAGTGTCTGAATCAGTTGCCTTTCTATGAATTAGCTTTACCTTATCAAGGTAAGAAAATATCTAATATGGCCCCACTTAAAATACTCTCTCCTCTGGAACACAATATTATTTTTGGGACATTGCCAAATAATCATGTGAATGTGGATGGTGAATGTGAGAAGGAGGGATTTTTAAATGGGTTATCAGGGTTTAAATATTTTCAAAGATCCTCTTCAAGTAATGTTCACAAGATTCTAGCCAAGAATGTTGGTGTTCTATCATCATCTAATTTTTCAATAAACCTGAGTGATGATAAGGAAAACTTTGGTTTTCCTTTTGAAGATGGGAAGGAGGAGGCCATTAAGAACAAGCATCGTTCCAAAAATTATGGAGATTACATTTTTAATGGAGGTGTTGAATTGAATAGCAATTAGGTTCCAAAGGTAAGAAATCTAAAAATCCCTAGCTCGAAAAAACCCAGTAGTGAAATTATGTTAGGGAAGTAGCTTGCCTTGGAAGAGGTTCTTAGAAAATCCAATACTCCTGTGATGGGTGATAAATGATCCTTATAACCATAAAGTGTAGGGGCTTGGACAAGCCTTCAAAAAATATGGCTTTAAATAGGGTTATGAAAGAACATAATATTGATGTGGTCCTTCTTCAATAAATTACGTCAAAGGGGGTAAAAATAGTTTTAGAGTTGGAAATATCATTAGGGGGTTGGGAATTTATGTACATTGATCTATTTAGAAGGGAAAAACTTCCCATTAACTTATTTTATTTGTCATTATGCTTAGAAAAAATATTTGGGGCCTCCCCTTTTTGTTGTAAATCCCAAAAAACCATTCTTTCCAACTTTCACATCATGACTTATAGGAATTTCACTTTGAGTAAGTCTAAAATTCTTCTTAAGGATTCCATCAATTTTTTCAAATTACTCTTCCATATTTTGGGCTAACTTTTCATTGAGAAAACTCTTAAGTTTGAGGAATCATAGCATTAAAATCTACCATATTGTGTTGTGTTGCAGCTTTACAAAAATTATAGCCCTGTGATACATCACAACCAAGATTATATTGTGACATGACGCAAAGTCATACAACTTCAAATTTGTGACATGGTGTAATAAATAAGAAGAAAAAGAAAATCCAAAAGTTTGCAACTTTGCAAGTCCTAGGTCATAATGCTTTGCAAATTATAAAACTTTCTAGCATGTGACATATCACAACCTCGAAAACTTTCGAAGCAATGATACATTGCAAGTTCAAAATATTTCTAAGGTGTTGTGTATGGAAACTTAGAAACTTCAAAGCTACAACATATCACAAGCTTAAGAAATTTACTAAGATGTGGTGTATCATAGCATGACAACTTTACATGGAAATACATTGCAAGTTGGAAAAGTCTTAAGTTATGATACACCACAAGTTGAAAAGGTATTGAGTTGTGCCACATTGCAGGTTGAAAAAAAATTCAAATATGTGACATAGCAGCATTATCGCTTGAATAGAAAGCTCCTTGCGGTGTGACATATCACACCAAAAGAAAACTTATCAGAATGTGGCAAGCCACTATTGGACAAAGTTACTTCAAGGGTCAAACATGCTAAGTGACCTTTTTCAAAAAGGTAAAAGGGGTGAAAAAGGGTTGAGTTTTCTCTATAAAAGTGATCGACGGTCTTTTTTTTTAACTGAAATAGGAGAACATTGTATTATTTTAAAATATGTAGCTAATGCTGACAAAATAGTACATAGATTTGATTTAGTGGTTCAGATACTTGAGTCAACATACACTTTGATTTTACATAAAATAGCTTATTGAAGACCTCAAAAAGTACATTCCAACTTCTCCTAAATGTTACCACCTTCACAAAAGACCTAGAATTATTGCGGCTCTACAAAACATTCAAATACTATTGAATCAACTAAAATCATGAAAACTTTTGACCTCTTGTCCAACTTCTAAGGAGCATAACTATTCTTGTTCAATGTCCATTGGGTCTATGAATTGGTGAACTCTGTCATATTCTTTTGGCTTTGCTTGAGCAGAGTTTGCAGTACCCTTATTGGATGTCGCTGAGAAGGAGTCCTTATGGAAGTTCAGTGCTAAGTTTCAAAGCATGCTGCAGTCAACTTCTAAAATGTCCAACCTTTTCTTATGTTGCGCCAACAGGTTCATAATGTTTGTGTGTTGAGTGATGCAGTGATGTTTGTTCTCAAGCACCTTGGAGGTGACATAGAAAAAAGAAGCTCTACTAGATTGTATTTTCTCCTTGTGCCGCCTCAAAACTCTCCTAAGCTTAATGACATCCCTATTATCAATTATTGCAAAGTGTGTCCTCAAAACTTCATACTGAACCTGGCACTGAAGAACACTAACTGCACAGGATCTATGACCCAAAGAAAGGGAAGAGAGCCACATATTGTGTTCACATAGAAGCTACAAGGCTAGTATTGTCAAATACTATGATTCCCAGTGTGGTAAGGAGACTAACCAAAGGCTTGAAAATGAGACCAGAAAATCAAATCAAACAGAGGGGAAAACCATTGCCTATAGTTCATTCCACAATGGGGGTCTAGCCTATACCGTGGAGACCGAGAGATTGAATCTACATGAAGAATACCATAGAACGAAGAAACCAAAGAGACCAATAAAAAACAAATAGGGGAAGAGGGAATTCCAGAAATCCAAATGCAAGTTACCAACATACTAGTGAGCCAAGTAAAAAAAATATGAAACCCAGGAGCCAGCCCGCAAAAGACCATCCTTCCAACCCAATCTGCCAAAGGCCACATTGCCCCTGTCTTGTAGTTCTGGATTTTTTCTGCAAAATTGTGTCTTCTGCTAACTCTTCTTGAGCATCTATTCCTAAATTCTCTATGGAGGGTAGGACCTGCTCCTCCTCCTGATCCAACATGGAGGGATCATCGAGTTTGATATTCTCCACATTCACCACTGAGTAAATGAGCATGTATGGGGGTATAATGAGTCTATAGGCATTACTCCCACCTTTTCCAATACCTCAAAAGGACCATACCACAGAGCCTTGATCTTCTTACCAGGGCCCTATAGTATTTCCTTTTTCAACTATAATCATACTTTGTCTCCCACTCTAAATGTTTTCTCTATTCTGTGTTGATCATGTATAGCATTGTACTTTTCCTGTGACTTCTTCAATGTCTCTTGTACTTGCAAATGGATTTGCGTAATCTTTTCAATAAAAGTTTATGCCTTTAATGCATCTCTTGTGAGGTCCTCCCTCACTCCTCATTGTTGTCCATATACAACATATAAGGGTGAAGGTGGAAATTATCTAAAGCAAGTTTCAAAAGGGGACTTACCAGTAGAAGTGTGGACTGCTTTGTTATAAGAGTGTTGAAAATTTTCATCCCAGGTCTTTGGATGCTTCTGATTGTAACCCCTCAAATGCTGCACCAAATTCCTATTGACTACTTTTGTCTACCCATATGTTTGTGGATGGAATGTTCTACCTCTTCAACTTAGTGTCCATATTCTCCCACAATGTAGTCCAAAATGCACTGAGAAATATGGTATCCCTATCTGAGATGATGCTCCTTAGTATACCAAAGTGCACCTAGACCTATTCAAAGAATTTACTTGTTGCTTCTTGTCTAGTGACAGTATTTTTACAAGGCATGAGAATGCACATCTTGTTGAATATGTCAACTACCACAAATAGATAGTCATGTCCCTTCCTGGTTGTTGGTAAACCTCCCACAAAATCCATGGAAATTCTTTCCCAAGGTCGAGTGGGTATAGGTAAGGGATGGTATAGACCTTGCTTCATGTTGTTGAGCTTGTTGGTACAACAAAGTATACATCCTCTAATATATCATGCTACATATTCTTGCATTATGGGCCAATACACATATCTTTGTAAGTTGGCAATCATCTTCTCAACACCAAAATGTCCTGCAATCTTAAAGGTGTGAGCCTCTCTGATAAGATGCAATCATTCACCTTTATGAACACAGAGCTTGTCAATCTTTTAGAGTAATCCATTCTGGAAATGATAGTCATCCTTGTTGTCACCTTCTTATATATGAATTTGGCCTTGTAGTTGTTGAAACACCTCCTTGAAGTCCTCTTCTTAAGTGTATGCCTCTTTGTATGCATCATGGGTAAAAGGCTCCATGTGCATCATAGTTCCCAAAGCTGTAATCTTGCATGTGGGTGGTTGTGAAAGCATGTCTTCCAACTTGTTTGTGCTATGCTTCTTATACTTTATGACCAAATAAAATTGTTGCAAAACCCCCATCCACTTGTAATGTCTAGTTTGTTGTAGCTTACTATAGGCCTACAAATACTGTAGTGGTTGGTGATATGTGTGGATGATGGTCTCCTTGCCCATCAAATAGTGTTTCCATTTTTTGAAAGCTTGTAGCAAGGCATAGATCTCCTTGTCATAGGTAGGGTAGTTGAGAACTGCCCCATGAAATACTTTATAATGATAGAAAATGGGCCTTCCTCCATGCATCAATAATGCTTTCATGGCATACCCACTTGCATCTGTCTCCACTTCGAAAGGCTTCTGCAAGTTTAGTAGTGTGAGCATTGGTGATTGAATGATATTTCTTTTCCACTCATTAAAGACCTCATGTTGATTCTTCCCCCACTGGAGACTCTTACCACTGGTTTTTATGGTGTGGAGTGGTGCAACTACCATTGAAAGTGAAGCTATGAACTTCCATGAGTACTGTGTTGCCCCAACAAAACTCCTAACTTCAGTGACATTTGTAAAAACTGGCCATTTCATGATGGCCTCCATATTTGAAGGATCTATCTTGAGCTCCCCTCCACCGATCACATACCTGAAACACACCAAACACTGTTGAGAAAACTCACATTTCTTGAGATTTTCCAATAGTTGGTGCTTTTTCAAAGTCTCTAACACCTGCATAAGATGTGAGATATGCTCCTCCCGAGTAGCACTATAAAACAATATATCATCCAAATAGACAATAACAAATGAATCTAGATAAGGGAGTAAAACATCATTCATTAGTCTCATAAATGTAGTCAGTGCATTGAATAAACTGAATGAAATAACCCACCTCTCATACAAACCTTGCCTTGTCTTGAAGGCAGTCTTCTAGGTATTTTATTCTTTGACTCGTACCTGGTGATATCATGATTTCAAATCCAACTTAGTGAAGTACTTGGCATGCTACAATTGGTCCAATAGATCATCGATCCTTAGCAGAAGGTATTGATTCTTCAGTGTAATCTTCTTCAATGCCATGTAATTGATACACATTCTCCAAATCCCATCCTTCTTCGGAACACTTATTATGGGTGACCCACAAGGTGAGGTACTTGGTCAAATCACACATTTCTCCAACAACTGCTTCATTACTTCATTTGCTTCCAGAACAAACTGTCTATACATCCCAATATTCGGCAATGGGGAGTCTGACAATAATTGTATATTGTGCTCCACTTCCCTCTTCCCTCTTAGGTGGTATCCCTTTAGGCTCCTAAAACACTCCTCTGTATGCATGTAGAAACTCTTCCAATTGATGTTTTTTCTCTTTAGTACACCCCTCCATGGATTCATTCACTCTCATTGACTCGTCATCGGACTGGTTTTCTCTTAAGAAAAGCAAAACATATTTCTTAC
Source organism: Picea mariana (assembly GCA_032191745.1). Lineage (NCBI taxonomy): Eukaryota > Viridiplantae > Streptophyta > Pinopsida > Pinales > Pinaceae > Picea > Picea mariana. The sequence continues at coordinate 72,021 of JASDQU010737151.1, read as the reverse complement.
TAGAACTAATCAACTTCTTGGATTGGTTGGAACTTACCAATGAGATATTTGACTTGCCTTTATGCACATTGATGATGTAGGACTTCCCATCCTTGATCAGTCAGTGTTGGCAAAGGGGCAGACCCAGGGTTCAATGCTACAAAAACACACCAACAAAACCCTAATTACCGGCCCTTTCAGAAACACCTGTGAAGCAGATGAAGTCTCACCCAAGGTAGAGGCAGGGGTGGTTGCAAGACTCAAGTGTCTGCAACCTTAGCTGGGACACAAATATGTGATTATAATACTTAACAGAGCACTTAGCATAATAGTTCATCAATATTCAACCAATAACTAATGCACAAGTAGAACAGAGCATTGCATCATTCGCACTTATCTAATGTAGTTAAGCACTTAGCACAGACAGATGGAAGCAGAAGCAAGCACTAAGCACATTCATAGAAGTCAGATCTAACATTCATAGCACAAAGAAGCAGATCTATCTATCTATATCAAAGAACTTAGCTAGAGAGTCATAAACACATTAAGATAAGAACAAAGAATACAAACACAATATTTACGTGGTTCACCCCCACCCTGGGGCTACGTCCACCAACTCTTCTTCTTTATTGTCTTCAATCAATCGGTTACAAGCACAGAGCCTCAAAATCCTTACTCCACACAGGACAGACAATCTGTGAAGCTCGCTATATCCTTCTTCCTTGTGTTCCAGCACTAAGCCTTCCACAATCTTGCTACAATGACTTGCACTTAACTCTGCAAGTTTCACATAGTATGCACAAAGCCTTACAAGTCCTGATCACACAGATCCAAATCTTGGCACTTAGCCTACTTGCCTACTAACATCACATAGATGCACGACTACTTCTATCTAGCCTAAGCACCTATTTATATATTACAAAATAGGCCTAAACATGGGTAAACCCATGGCCGACATCCCATTCCTGTTACATATTCCCACATCCCAAAAAGGGGTCGAGATCTCGCGATCTTTGCTTCGTCTTGTGCTCCTCCTTCGACAGGCTATCAAAGTCCAAAATAGGTCAACATGACCAAGAATCTCCCAAAGCTTGGTCAAGGGCCAACAGGCCCCCAACACTCACTTGTGACTCGTCCCAAGTCACTCTAGTCTAACTAGTTCTGCCTCGAATGTCTCGAGCTTGCTTGGAGCTGCTTTGACCTGTTGTTGTGCTACAGCCTCTTGCTCGGCGAACCCCTGGAATACGACGTTGTTCACTGGCCCTTCTAGATGTTTTTCTTCTTCATTAACAACCTACTCTAGCTCTGCTCCTCGGCTCTCGACCTATGTGAACAACTGATAGGCCTTATCTTGCACAGGTTAGAGTCATTGAGTTACTTCCATCACTTTGCTTTGAATCGTATGGATCTACTATTGGACAATGCACTTCTCTTGAGACTGCTTCATTCTTTCTACAGCTAACAGGGCCTTCAGTTGCACCTGCAGTATCTCTGTGTGCTGCTTTGCTTCCTGGAGCTGGGACTCTAGTGCCTCTAATTTCGGATTCTCAGCGAGCTTCTCATACGTTTGGGCACTGTGGTTACTTAGTTGCTTGCACTCTCTGGCAAGAGCCTTCAGTCTCTCAACTTCACTCCTGGCGATTGCTTCCCTTTGGTCTCTTACATCTTGAGGGGTCTCAGGTACTGCGCGTACCTCCAAATCTGCTATGTGTTGTTGTAGTTGTTGGATCACTTGTTCAAGTTGTACTATTTGTTGTGGAATTCTCTCTTTAGCCTTTACTTCTACGACTGTCACAGAGTGAAGTGATCTGTTGACCATTTCTTTTACTTCGAGTTTCTCTATGAGCAACTGTTCCTTTTCGTTCTGCAGTTGGGCTTTTTCTTCATTGAACTTTGCCTAGAGATCAAGCTTCTCCCATTCTGCAATATTGCATTTCTCTACAAGGAATCCTTGTACTTGTGTCAAAGCCTGGGTGGCTTGCGTTGTTTCTTCCTATGCTCATCGAAGGCGAGCTTCAACTGTCTCAGCGATTCGGTGGAGTTGAGCTGGCTCATCTCCCAGTTCTGGTGTTCCTGCTGACATAGGTGCAGTGGGGACTGCGTGATTGGACTGTAGTGCTTACTGCACTCCTTGGAACTCAATCTCAATTCTATTGTACATCGCTTCTTGCTTAGATTCTTTTTTTTCTACTATCTCTAGAGAAGCATCATTCAGGGTCGCTATAATGAAATCGAAGTCATCTGAGGTGAGGATAGTCTGCATTTTTTTCATAGAAGCTTTCGATTTCTTCTGGGAGGAAGTCTTCGGGGGGGAAACCATCCTTTTCTTCGAGGGGTCCTCCTCATCTCTAGGCAGTGTAACCTCGCCTTTCTTCTCTTCAAATTTTGCACCATCTATCTCTCCACCATCACCTCCTTGTTATGGTGAGATGGAAGCAGTCTTCACAGATGCACTGTCTAAATCCTAAACCTCTTCAGTTTTCTTTGTCCTGCTAGGTCTGGGTGTATCCTGCACAGTTTCTGGATTGTCTATATTGGATATCTCTGTAGGGTCTGTTGGAATGAGGAGGTCCACCGACCAGTCCTTTGTGATCTCCTCCAAGTCCTCCTTCGTTAGCTTATAGTAGGACTGAAGTTGTTGCTTGTGCTCATCAGCACGCGTTGTGATGTAAATGAAATGGCAGTCCGCGTTGAACTTCATCAACGGCCTGAACCTGTGTAAAGTATTCAGTGTCATGCGAGGCTCAGACTGTATAGATACCTTCAACTGGTTGTAGTATGCGTGAAATACAGCATTGGACTGCCACTGTTTATTCATGTCTCTTGAATACCACAGTGTGTTGAACCTCGCAACCAATGGTTCAAAGGGATCAATGTCTGGGAAGGTCGCACCTTCCGACATATCCTAGGCAATGAAAGTGATCAGGATCAATAGCCAGCTGAAGTGGAATTCGTACCCTTGATCTTGTGCTTCTCTGTAGTCATGTTCTAATTGGTTTACCAGGTACTTCACCCAATTCATTTGTAGGCCCTCCACGCACTTCCCTGCAAGGTCGACTACAAAACCAGTCACTTGGGTGGGTATGTTCTTGCATACTAACTTCTCTGCAATCATCTGATAGGTGAGGTGCATTGTGCCACTCTGGATAGAAGCTTCCTTGTAGCCTCACATTCCTTTCTTGACATCGCCATAAGTGTCTTTGATCCTTTGGGTGAGAGCACGGTCCATGGATTTTCTAGGATAGAAATCCTGTGGGTCGGGTACTTGCATACTAAGCCCGGTGATACGATTTATCAATGTCAGATCCACTTTTATGCGACGATTTAACCATATATAATCTCCATGGTAACAAGACAACAACAATTTGACACATGCATTCACCTCCTGGTGTCGTCTGAAATGCGGAATCTTCATAACGTTCAGCAGGGTGGACTGCGCGAGGTTGTGGGTCCATGATTGAGGGACGATCTTCAAATTCTTCCCTTTAGTTTTAGTCAAGTACTTATGTGGGGCTAACATGTTGTAAACTTTTCGGACGCTGAGGTTGAAGTCGCTAAACTTCAACGCTGCAATCTTATCTTGGTCTGTGCAAATTGCGCGTATCCCCTTTGGGAGGTACGCAGTGACCAAGGCGTACTCGAAATCTCTAGGTACACTGTCGTGGTTTACAACACTACTCAAAGGTGGTATATAGGTGGGTAAGATGCTCAGAATCATCTTAGCATTTGCAAGGTCATCCCTGTGCTTGGTTCGCTTCTCATCGGATGGTCGGGATGGTCCGACTCGAGCAGTGGATGGAGAAGCTAGCAGTCCTCTTATGGATGATGCTTGTATACCTATAGGCATCGACATGACTCTTTCAGTCATCAGGTCGATCAAAACTTCCTCAACAACTCTTTATGCAACACTCAACTCGTCCGACATACACGCTCAGGGTTAACAATCTCAAGTGCGGGTGGTAGATTAGACACAGTAACGAGAGAGAGAGCATAAGCATGATGATCATGGTATAAACTCAACATAGTCTACGGACTCAAATTCTCAATTAGCAAAAGTGTTCTCGGTGTGTGGCGCGATGGGATAAATAGGTAACTCGACAACGGGTCGCTTGCAACAGGTATGAGGTCTTCATTAACTTGGTTCTATTCATTATGGCATGGTCTCAACGGTTGGATGGCGAGATGGCTGGCCATAAATGGCCCTCTATCTGTTCGGAGCATTGATCTAATGGTTATAATGGTTATATTGCTTCGTCATAGCGAAGTGCCATGTGTCGATGTTCTGATATCCCGACGAAGCTCCAATTTTGTAAATTTTCCTTCTGTGAGGTCCCCTCTGGAACTTTGTGTAGCTTTTAAATATTAGCCCTCTTCTTACTTATCTTTCTAGCCTTCTTTCCAGTGAGCTTCGTCTCAGTATGCCTTTTTCCATTATGATTCTTATCTTCTCTTAACATAGTTACTTTGCGCTGTAGAAATCTTTTCGAAGATTAGAGGGTGATACTTCTTCTTTGTCTGGGATAAGTACTTCAGTCTTCTGTTGGTCTTCTAATGTTCTTGCAGCTTCAACATCTAGGCCTCTAGTGTTAAATAACTTCAATTTGTTCTCATGTTTTGCAATCAAGTGTGCGATCCTTCTGGTCATGAAATCTTTTAACTCTTGTTTCTTCTGTTCCAAAACTTCTTCTTCTTACTTTCTTCTGGCTTGATCTCTATCAATCCAAGGTTTTCCTAGTAACACGGTAAATGAGGCACTGTCTTCAATAAATTTAATAATCTCGAAATCTTCTTCTCTCGAAGTTCCATTAACATTCATAGGTATGCGGGGGAGCTTCCCACATAGGTTTATCATCTTTCCTCTGAATATTCCTATTCCTCCTAATGAAGGGATCATAGCAAGCTTCCCTATGGCTTCCCAAGTTCTTTCGGTCATGATATTCACCCGTGTTTCTTCATCCAGAACACAGTCAATGTTGAAGTCTCCTATTCTTACTTTAATGCATTCTTTTTCCTTGAAGATCTCTAATAGTCTGACATGTCGATGGTCATTCAAGGTTTCATTTATTTGCAGCAATACTTTCTCTGATTCTTCCTAGGATTATGTTATTTTTGGATCTGCCTTGGGGTTTTCTTTATTCAGATTCATTTCTTCCAACTTAGCAATCATTCCAAGGCAATCCAACACTTCATGGTCCATAGCTTTACAACAAAGACAACTAGGTATTTTTCCAGGGCATTCCTTAACAAGATATCCCGGTCTTTTGCAACTATAACAGAGGGTTATTCCTCTCTTTATTTTAAATGATCCCCAGCCTTTCCAGTACTAAGCACTAGGATCATGGTAGTTAACCTGCGAAAAAATCTTTCTAGGATCATGCATCCATTTGTTAGTCCAAGCATTATTTCTATGCATAGGTATAACATATCTTTCACTATTCTTATCAAATCTACTCATATCAAGCCTTCTTTCATCTATTAGTGCCCTAGTTTTCAAGCTAGGACAGAACCTATCAAACATACCTAGATCCATACTTTAGAAACAAAAATTTCCACTTATCTTAATTCTACAGAGCACAAGCTTTCAGATCTAAAAATTTTCATTATTCTTACCTTTATCAGAGCACAGAGCTTGCAGATCTTACCTCTTTTAATCAGAAATTCTCACTTTTACCTTTCTTAGAGCACAAAATCTTTCAGATCTTGCTTCTCTCCTTCAGATCCGACTTCTTTTCTTCAGATCAGGCTTCTTTATTTTAGCGCAGAGCCTTATAAATCAAGTAGAATATTGCGGACTAGAGTGACAAATCTATGCACAGAGCTTTCACAACTTCCGGATGAATCTTTGCACAGAGCTTCTTCTTTCTCGATTCCCAACAATCATAGCTTCAGGTCCCGACAACGGAACCATTTGTTGGCACAAGGGCAGACCCAAGGTTCAATGCTACAAAAACGCACCAACAAAACCCTAACTACCGGCCCTTTTGGCAACACCTGCGAAGCAAATGAAGTCTCACCCGAGGTAGAGGCAGGGGTGGTTATAGGACTCAAGTGTCTGCAACCTTAGCTGAGACACAGATATGTGATTATAATACTTAACAGAGCACTTAGCATCAATAGTTCATCAATATTCAACCAATATCTACTGCACAGATAAAACAGAGCATCACATCATTCACATTGATCTAATGTAGTTAAGCACTTAGCACAAACAGATGGATCAGATTTAGCAGAAGCAAGAACTAAGCACATTCATAGAAGTTAGATCTAACATTCATAGCACAAAGCATAAGCAGATCTATCTATCTATATCAAAGCACTTAGCTAGAGAGTTATAAACACATTAAGATCAGCACAAAGCATAACAACACAATATTTATGTGGTTCACCCCCACACTAGGGCTACGACCACCAACTCTTCTTCTTTATTGTCTTCAGTCAATCGGTTACAAGCACAAAGCCTCAAAACCCTTACTCCGCATAGGACAGACGATCTGTGCAGCTCGCTAGATCCTTCTTCCTTGCATTCCAACACTAAGCCTTCCACAATCTTGCTACAATGACTTGCACTTAACTCTGGAAGTTTCACACAGTATGCACAAAGCCTTACAAGTCCTGATCACACAGATCCAAATCTTAGCACTTAGCCTACTTGCATACTAACATCATATAGATGCACGACTACTTCTATCTAGCCCAAGAACCTATTTATATATTACAAAATAGGCCTAAACATGGGTAAACCCATGGGCCGACATCCCATTCTCGTTACATATTCCCACATCCCAAAAAGGACCCAAAAAGGACCCAAAAAGGGGTTGAGATCTCGTGATCTCTGCTTCGTCTTATGCTCCTCCTTCGACAGGTTGTCGAATTCCAAAATAGGTCAACATGACCAAGAATCTCCCAAATCTTGGTAAAGGGCCAACAATCGGTATTGGTTGAATCTTCGCATAAAGATTGCATCCCTCATATACATGTAAGTGTTTCCAAACACTACCCCACATACATCAAGGGGTACTACATCCAATTCCACTTCATCAATAAAATCAACACTTATATCAAATTTAAACTTACATTGCTTCACTACCTTTATCTATGTATCATTGTTTACCCAACCTAATGGATATGGACTAGGATGATTGTTATCCTCCAATCCAATCTTGTTAAATAGATACGTTGCTATGAGATTATCCTGTGATATAAAGTCAAGCAGAGCATCTATCTTGGTCTTCTTGACCTGAATCTTGATGTGGAAGAGCTTGGTAATCTCCTTCTCTTCCTAGTGATGAAGGCTACTCAGATAATATTGTCATTGACATCTAAACTACTGTCAACCTGATTGCTTGAATATTTGGCTAGAAGTTTCTTTTTCTTTCTATCCTTCTTGCGATTCTTCGGGTTCAGCTCTGGATGTAGTTTCCAACATTTTTCCTTGGTTTGGCCATCAATGTTGAAATGATATCAATGGTTGCTAGGATCTTTACTTGGTTGTGCAATAGAAGTTGTCTTCATATATTTCCCCCCTTTCCACTTCTTCTTCCCCTCCTTCGAAGCTTCCTAGTGCTCTTTCTACCTCGAATCACTTGGCTACCCCTTCTTTTGGCCTATGTTTTCTAGGTATTGTGCCTATACACAAGCATCATCCACTGTCATTCGCTTGAAGAGCATCACCTACTTTCGTATATGATTATGTAAACCCCCGAATACTTGAGGAGCACATCCGGGTTCTTGGGAGAGATACATAGCATGATGGCCATCTTTTTGAACTCAATGGTGTACTCATGTACACTCTACCCCTGCCTCTTCCTAAAGTAGTGCCATCGGATCCATTGGTCCTCTACATACCTGATAGGGTAAAATTGGGACTCGATGAGGGTTTTGAAGTCCTCCTTCCTATTTGTTGGTAGATCACTGTTATCAAACCAATCGGTAGGTGCAGACACTAATTGATCTCCCTAGATCCACCTAGATCTAGAACAAAACACACCAGAACATGATGCTTTCCTTAAGTTTTAGATATTGAATTTACTAACTAAAGAGGGATGGGTGACATACCGTTTAAATGTCGCTTCCTCTCGCCATCGCCATCCTAGCTCTGTTCCAATGCTCATACAATGATGATCCTACAAAAGAACGCAACCAACCAAAGTGATATCAATAGCATAAACTCAATATAAACCTATGTATGTGATCAAGGAATCATACAATAAAACACAACAAGCTTTATAGGAAAGAATCATATTATTGTATCATATTAAATGGGAAAGAGAGATTACAACCATGACCTTGATGTTGTAAGGTCCCTTCCAACTGTCCTTCGTTCCCCACACACTTTCACTCCAAGAATTTTGAGAGCACAAATCTGATAATATTCACAATCTATCTTGACAAAGTGGCTCATCTAGCCAAGTTAAAAATCTCCAAAGCTCAATCCAATCCAAGCTAATCCCAAAAGCTCCAAACTAACCAAAGCTAACTTTCTCCATGAGAAATCCTCTCCTTTTATAAGTCTAAGAGGATAAGGTGAGGAGGTTAGGATGATCCCACTAAATCATGAAAGCAAGTAAGATCCAAACCATTCGGATGCCACCTCACCATATAAGTTTCTCCTTCTAGAAGATTCAAGAAAACGCTTGTTTTTCCCACGTGTAGGCATTCTCGCACCCTGCCTATAGAGCAACCTGTGAACATCTTGCACCCTAGCTATGGTGTAACCTGCGAGAATCAGGCATTCTCGCACCCTGCCTATATAGCAACTTGCGAACTTCCTTTTTTACAGGGTTATTACAAGGGAAAATGCAACTGCTTTTCTCATGAAAAATTCTTCTCCCTTCTCTCTTAATGAACTCAAGCCACTGACCCCTCTGAAGGCAACAGATAGGTTTACATCATTAACGGTCATAGGCGTGATGAAAATAATGTGTAACAATCACCCTCCAGCCTAAGTGTTTCTATATGGCTTTCCCACCAGGTTAAAGCATGGCCCTCTAACTTCAATCTAGCAAATGAAATCTTATGCTCTTCCTCTATATGGTGAACATTAAAATAAAATTCTAATTGTTGCAACCAATGATTGAATTTTAATTCATCGATCTCACCTTGGTATTATTTTATGTCCACTTTCGCTTCCATATCGAGTAGGGACTTTGAAGGGTTCACGACACTCGAACTCGACTGCTCTTTCTTGGATTCTTTATGTGACCCTTTTCCCGAGTCTTCCTAATCTTCCAATTTCCCCTCTGATTTGTTCTCCGAGTTAGAGCCTCCTTCATCTTTGAATGCTCTGAGCTTACTTGGTAGAGCCGCCATGAGGAGGTTCATATTGCGATTGATGTTGGAACCTTGTGCTTCCCACTGCTCAAATATCTCTTCTGTTGGATCTCGAGGGTTATTATGAACAAACTCGTCTGCCATGGCTAGGGTTTCTACGACTTCTCTTTAAGTTGATTCCTGGATCCTCCAACTTCCTGCAAATATCCAATATAAAAACCTACTCTGATACCAATATGATATGTAAACTATTGTGGATATTCCACTGGAATAGTTCGTCACAACAAATCTAATAAAATATTGAAATCACAGAAAAATTAGAGAACAATAAAACACATTCACACCATTCACAAATAAACACAAGATATGACTTGGGAAACCCGATACGGG
>JASDQU010737151.1:0-12295 GCA_032191745.1 Picea mariana | reverse complement strand
GCAGAGATCGCAGGATCTCGACCTCTTTTTGGGTCCTTTTTGGGATGTGGAAATATGTAACGAGAATGGGATGTCGGCCCATGGGCTTACCCATGTTTAGGCCTATTTTGTAATATATAAATAGGTGCTTAGGCTATATAGAAGTAGTCGTGAATCTATGTGATGTTAGTAGGCAAGTAGGCTAAGTGCTAAGGTTTGGATCTATGTGATCAGGACTTGTAAGGCTTTGTGCATACTGTGTGAAACTTGCAGAGTTAAGTGCAAGTCATTGTAGCAAGACTGTGGAAGGCTTAGTGCTGGAACGCAAGGAAGAAGGATCTAGCGAGCTACGCAGATCATTTGTCCTATGCGGTATAAGGGTTTTGAGGCTCTGTGCTTGTAACCGATTGACTGAAGACAATAAAGAAGAAGAGTTGGTGGTCGTAGCCCCAGTGTGGGGGTGAACCATGTAAATACTGTGTTGTTATGATTTGTGCTGATCTTAATGCGTTTATGACTCTCTAGCTAAGTGCTTTGATATAGATAGATAGATTTGCTTATGCTTTGTGCTATGAATGTTAGATCTGACTTCTATGAATGTGCTTAGTTCTTGCTTCTGCTAAATCTGATCCATTTGTTTGTGCTAAGTGCTTAACTACATTAGATCAGTGTGAATGATGTGATGCTCTGTTTTATCTGCGCAGTAGTTATTGGTTGAATATTGATGAACTATTGATGCTAAGTGCTATGTTAAGTATTATAATCACAGATCTATGTCCCAGCTAAGGTTGCAGACACTTGAGTCCTGCAACCACCCCTGCCTCTACCTCGGGTGAGACTTCATCTACTTCGCAGGTGTTGTCGAAAGGGTCGATAGTTAGGGTTTTGTTGGTGCGCTGTTGTAGCGTTGAACCCTGGGTCTGCCCCTGTGCCAACAAATGGTTCCGTTGTCAGGACCTGAAGCTATGATTGCTGGGAACTGAGAAAGAAGAATCTTTGTGCAAAGATTCATCTAGAAATTGTGAAAGCTCTGTGCATAGATCTGTCACTCTAGTGCGCAGTATTCTACTTGATTTATAAGGCTCTGTGCTAAAATAAAGAAGCCTGATCTGAAGAAAAGAAGTTGGATCTGAAGGAGAGAAGCAAGATCTAAAAGCTTTTGTGCTCTAAGAAAGGTAAAAGTGAGAATTTCTGATTAAAAGAGGTAAGATCTACAAGCTCTGTGCTCTGATAAAGGTAAGAATAGTGAAAAGTTTTAGATCTGAAAGCTTTGTGCCCTGTAGAAGTAAGATAAGTGGAAATTTTTGTTTCTAAAGTATGGATCTAGGTATGTTTGATAGGTTCTGTCCTAGCTTGAAAACTAGGGCACTAATAGATGAAAGAAGGCTTGATATGAGTAGATCTGATAAGAATAGTGAAAGAAATGTTATACATATGCATAGAAAGAATGTTTGGACTAACAAATGGATGTCGGATCCTAGAAAGATTTTTTTGCAGGTTAGCTACCATGATCCTAGTCTGCAGTACCGGAAAGGATGGGGATCATTTAAAATAAAGAGAGGATTAACCCTCTATTATAGTTACAGAAGACCGGGACATCTTGCTAAGGAATGCCCTGGAAAAAGACCTAGTTGTCTTTGTTGTAAAGCTATGGACCATGAAGTGTTGGATTGCCCTAGATTGATTGCTAAGCTGGAAGAAATGAATCTGAATAAAGAAAACCCTAAGGCAGATCCAAAAATGGAAGAATCCTAGGAAGAATCAGAGAAAGTATTGCTGCAAATAAACGAAACCCTAAATGACCATCAACATGTCAGACTATCAGAGATCTTCAAGGAAAAAGAATGCATTAAAGTAATAATAGGAGACTTCGACATTAACTGTGTTCTGGATGAAGAAACATGGGTGAATATCATGACAGAAAGAACTTGGGAAGCCATAGGGAAGCCTGCTATGATCCCTTCATTAGGAGGAATAGGACTATTCAGAGGAAAGTTGATAAACCTATGTGGGAAGCTCGCCTGCATTCCTATGAACGTTAATGGAACTTCGACAAAAGAAGATTTCGACATTATTAAATTTATTGAAGACAGTGCCTCGTTTACCATGTTACTAGGAAAACCTTGGATTGATAGAGATCAAGCCAGAGGAAAGGAAGAAGAAGAAGTTTTGGAACAGAGGAAACAAGAGTTAAAAGATTTCATGACCAGATGGATCGCACACTTGATTGCAGAACATGAGAACAGATTGAAGTTATTTAACACTAGAGGCCCAGATGTCGAAGCTGCAAGAACATTCGAAGACCAACAGAAGAATGAAGTACTTATCCCAGACAAAGAAGAAGTATCACCCTCTAATCTTAGGAAATAATTTCTACAACGCGAAGTAACTATGTTAAGAGAAGATAAAAATCAGAATGGAAAAAGGCATACTGAGACGAAGCTCACTGGAAAGAAGGCTAGAAAGCTAAGTAAGAAGAGGGCTAAGATTTAAAAGTTACACAAAGTTCAAGAGGGAACCTCACAGAAGGAAAATTTACAAAATTGGAGCTTCGCCGGGATATCAGAACAACGACACATGGCACTTCGCCATGACGAAGCAATATAGCCGTTGGGGAACATTATAACCATTAGATCAATGCTCCGAATGGATAGAGAGCCATTTATGGCCAGCCAGCTCGCCATCCAACCGTTGAGACCATGCCATAACGAATAGAACCAAGTTAATGAAGACCTCATACCCGTTGCAAGCGACTCATTGTCGAGTTACCTATTTATCCCACCGCGCCACGCACCGAGAACACTTTTGCTAATTGAGAATTTGAGCCCGCAGACTACGTTGAGTTTATACCATGATCATCGTGCTTCTGCTCTCTCTCTCATTACTGTGTCTAATCTACCACCCGCACTTGAGATTGTTAACCCCGAGCGTGTATGTTGGACGAGTTGAGCGCTGCAGAAAGAGTTGTTGAGGAAGTTTTGATCGATCTGATGACTGAAAGAGTCATGTCGATGCCTACAGGTATACAAGCATCATCCACAAGAGGACTGCCAGCTTCTCCATCCACTGCTCGAGCCGGACCATCCTGACCATCCAATGAGAAGCGAACCAAGCACAGGGATGACCTCGTGAATGCTAAGATGATTCTGAGCATATTACCCACCTATATACCACCTCTGAGCGGCGCTGTAAACCGCGACAGTGTACCTAAAGATTTTGAGTACGCCTTGGTCACTGCGTACCTTTCGAAGGGGATACGCGCAGTTCACGTAGACCAAGATAAGATTGAAGTGTTGAAGTTTAGCGACTTCAACCTCGACGATCAAAAAGTTTACAACATGTTAGCCATGCATAAGTACTTGACTAAAACTAAAGGGAAGAATTCAAAGATCGTCCCTCAGTCATGGACCCACAACCTCGCGCAGTCCACCCTGTTGAACGTTATGAAGATTCTGCATTTCAGACGACACCAGGAGGTGAATGCATGTGTCAAATTGTTGTTGTCTTGTTACCATGGAGGTTATATATGGTTAAATCGTCGCATAACAGTGGATCTGACGTTGATAAATCAGATCACCGGGCTTAGTATGCAAGTACCCGACCCACAAGATTTCTATCCTGGAAAAACCATGGACCACGCTCTCGCCCAAAGGATCAAAGACACTTATGGCGATGTTGAGAAAGGAACGCAAGGCTACAAGGCATCTTCTATCCAGAGTGGCGCAGTGCGCCTTGCCTGTCGGATGATTGCAGAGAAGTTAGTACGTAAGAACATACCCACCCAAGTGACTGGTTTTGTAGTCGACCTCGCAGGGAAGTGCGCGGAGGGCCTACAAATGAATTGGGTGAAGTACCTGGTAAACGAATTAGAACATGACTGCAGAGAAGCGCAAGATCAAGGGTACAAATTCCACTTCAGCTGGCTATTGATCCTGATCGCTTTCATTGCCTGGGATATACTAGAAGGTGCGACCTTCCTGGACATTGAGCCCTTTGAACCATTGGTTGCGAGGTTCAACACACTGTGGTGTTCAAGCGACATGAATAAATAGTGGCAGTCCAATGCTGTATTCCACGTATACTACAACGAGTTGAAGGTATCTATACAGTTCGAGCCTCGCATGACGCTGAATACTTTACACAGGTTCAGGCCGTTGATGAAGTTCATTGTGGACTGCCATTTCATTTACATCACAGCGCGTGCTGATGAGCACAAGCAACAACTTTAGTCCTACTACAAGCTAACAGAGGAGGACTTGGAGGATATCACCAAGGACTGGTCGGCGGACCTCCTCATTCCAATAGACCCTACAGAGATATCCGATATAGACAGTCCAAAAACTGCGCAGGATACACCCGGACCTAGCAGGACGAAGAAAACTGAAGAGGTTCAGGATTTAGACAGTGCATCTGTGAAGAATGCTTCCATCTCACCAGAGCAAGGAGGTGATGGTAGAGAGATAGATGGCGCAAAAGTTGAACATAAGAAAGGTGAGGTTACACCGCCTAGAGATGAGGAGGACCCCTCGAAGAAAAGGAAGGTTTCCCCCCCGAAGCCTTTCTCTCGAAAGAAATCGAAAGCTTCTATGACAAAAATGCAGACTATCCTCACCTCAGATGACTTCGATTTCATTATAGCGGCCCTGAATGATGCTTCTCTGGAGATAGTAGAAAAAAAAAAGAGGCTAAGCAGGAAGCGATGTACAATAGAATCAAGATTGAGCTCCAAGGAGTGCAGCAAGCACTACAGTCCAGTCCTGCAATCCCCACTGCGCCTATGTCAGCAGGAACACCAGAACTAGGAGATGAGCCAACTCAACTCCACCGAATCGCTAAGACAGTCGAAGCTCGCCTTCGATGAGCACAGGAAGAAACAACGCAAGCCACCCAGGCTTTGACACAAGTACAAGGAGTCCTTTTAGAGAAATGCAATACTGCAGAATGGGAGAAGCTTGATCTCCAGGCAAAGTTCGACGAAGAAAAAGCCCAACTACAGAATGAAAAGGAACAATTTCTCATAGAGAAACTCGAAGTAAAATAAATGGTCAACAGAGCGCTTTTCTCTGTGACAGTCGTAGAAGTAAAGGCTGAAGAGAGAATTCCACAACAAATAGTACAACTTGAACAAGTGATCCAACAACTACAACAACACATAGCAGATTTGGAGCTACGCGCAGTACCTGAGACCCCTCAAGATGTAAGAGACCAAAGGGAAGCAATCGCCAGGAGTGTAGTTGAGAGACCGAAGGCTCTTGCCGGAGAGTGAAAGCAGCTGAGTAACCACAGTGTGCAAACGTATGAGAAGCTCGCTAAGAATCCATAATTAGTGGCACTAGAGTCACAGCTCCAGGAAGCAAAGCAACACACAGAGATATAGCAGGCATAGCTGAAGGCCCTGTCAGCTGTAGAAAGAATGAAGCGGTCTCAAGAGAAGAGCATCGTTTAGTAGCAGATCCATACGATTCAAAGCAAAGTGATGGAAGTAACTCAATGAATCTAACCTGTGCAAGATAAGGCCTTTCAGTTGTTCACATAGGTCGAGAGCCGAGGAGCAGAGCTAGAGCAGGTTGTTAAGGTAGAAGAACAATGTCTAGAAGGACCAGTGAACGATGTCGTAATCCAGGGGTTCACCGAGCAAGAGGCTGTAGCACAGCAGCAGGTCAAAGCAGCTCCAGCCAAGCTCGAGGCATTCGAGGCAGAACTAGTCAGACTAGAGTGACTTGGGATGAGTCACAAGTGAGTGTTGGGGGCCCGTTGGCCCTTAACCAAGCTTTGGGAGATTCTTGGTCATGTTGACCTATTTTGGACTTTGACAGCCTATCAAAGGAGGAGCGCAAGACGAAGCAGAGATCGCGAGATCTCGGCCCCTTTTTGGGATGTGGGAATATGTAACAGGAATGGGATGTCGGCCCATGGGTTTACCTATGTTTAGGCCTATTTTGTAATATATAAATAGGTGCTTAGGCTAGATAGAAGTAGTCGTGCATCTATGTGATGTTATTAGGCAAGTAGGCTAAGTGCCAAGATTTGGATCTGTGTGATCAAGACTTGTAAGGATTTGTGCATACTGTGTGAAACTTGCAGAGTTAAGTGCAAGTCATTGTAGCAAGACTGTGGAAGGCTTAGTGCTGGAATGCAAGGAAGAAGGATATAGCGAGCTTCACAGATCGTCTATCCTGTGTGGAGTAAGGGTTTTGAGGCTCTGTGCTTGTAACCGATTGACTGAAGACAATAAAGAAGAAGAGTTGGTGGACGTAGCCCCAGGGTGGGGGTGAACCATGTAAATATTGTGTTTGTATGCTTTGTGCTTATCTTAATGTGTTTATGACTCTATAGCTAAGTGCTTTGATATAGATAGATAGATCTGCTTATGCTTTGTGATATGAATGTTAGATCTAACTTCTATGAATGTGCTTAGTGCTTGCTTCTGCTAGATCTTATCCATCTGTCTGTGCTAAGTGCTTAACTACATTAGATCGGTGCGAATGATGCAATGCTCTGTTCTACCTACGCAGTAGTTATTGGTTGAATATTGATGAACTATTAATGCTAAGTGTTGTATTAAGTATTATAATCACAGATCTGTGTCCTAGCTAAGGTTGCAGACACTTGAGTCCTGCAACCACCCCTGCCTCTACCTCGGGTGAGACTTCATCTGCTTCACAGGTGTTTTCGAAAGGGTCGGTAATTAGGGTTTTGTTGGTGCGTTGTTGTAGGATTGAACCCTAGGTATGCCCCTGTGCCAACACCGACTGATCAAGGATGGGAAGTCCTACATCATCAATGCGCATAAAGGCAAGTCAAAGATCTCACTGGTAAGTGCCAACCAATCCAAGAAGTTGATTAGTTCTAGTAAGAAATATGTTTTGCTTTTCTTAAGAGAAAACTGGTCCGATGACGAGTCAATGAGAGTGAACGAATCCATGGAGGGGTGTACTAAAGAGAAAAAAAATCAATTGGAGGAGTTTCTACATGCATACAGAGGAGTTTTTTAGGAGCCTAAAGGGCTACCACCTAAGAGGGAAGTGGAGCACAAAATACAATTATTGTCAGACTCCCCATTGCCGAATATTGGGATGTATAGATAGTTCGTTCTGGAATCAAATGAAGTAAAGAAGCAGTTGTTGGAGCAGGGTGTGATTTGACCAAGTACCACACCTTGTGGGTCACCCATAATAATTGTTCCGAAGAAGGATGGGACTTGGAGAATGTGTATTGATTACATGGCATTGAAGAAGATTACACTGAAGAATCAGTACCCTCTGCTAAGGATCGATGATCTATTGGACCAATTGTAGCATGCCAAGTACTTCACTAAGTTGGATTTGAAATCATGATATCACCAGGTACGAGTCAATGAATAAGATACCTAGAAGACTGCCTTCAAGACAAGGCAAGGTTTGTATGAGAGGTGGGTTATTTCATTCAGTTTATTCAATGCACCGACTACATTTATGAGACTAATGAATGATGTTTTACTCCCTTATCTAGATTCATTTGTTATTGTCTATTTGCATGATATATTGTTTTATAGTGCTACTCGGGAGGAGCATATCTCACATCTTATGCAGGTGTTAGAGACTTTGAAAAAGCACCAACTATTGGAAAATCTCAAGAAATTTGAGTTTTTTCAACAGTGTTTGGTGTGTTTCAGGTATGTGATCGGTGGAGGGGCGCTCAATATAGATCCTTCAAATATGGAGGCCATCATGAAATGGCTAGTTTTTACAAATGTCACTGAAGTTAGGAGTTTTGTTGGGGCAACACAGTACTCATGGAAGTTCATAGCTTCATTTTTAGTGGTAGTTGCACCACTCCACACCATAAAAACCAGTGGTAAGAGTCTCCAGTGGGGGAAGAATCAACATGAGGTCTTTGATGAGTGGAAAAGAAAGATCATTCAATCACCAATGCTCACACTACTAAACTTGCAGAAGCCTTTCGAAGTGGAGACAGATGCAAGTGGGTATGCCATGGGAGCATTACTGATGCATGGAGGAAGGCCCATTTGCTATCATTATAAAGTATTTCATGGGGCAGTTCTCAACTACCCTACCTATGACAAGGAGATCTATGCCTTGCTACAAGCTGTCAAAAAATGGAAACACTATTTGATGGGCAAGGAGACCATCATCCACACATATCACCAACCACTACAGTATTTGTAGGCCTAGAGTAAGCTACAAAAAACTAGACATTACAAGTGGATGGGGGTTTTGCAACAATTTTATTTGGTCATAAAGTATAGGAAGCATAGCACAAACAAGTTGGAAGACATGCTTTCACAACCACCCACATCCAAGATTACAACTTTGGTAACTATGATGCACATGGAGCGTTTTACCCATGATGCATACAAAGAGGCATACACGTAAGAAGAGGACTTCAAGGAGGTGTTTCAACAACTACAAGGACAAATTCATATAGAAGAAGGTGACAACAAGGATCACTATCAATTCCATAATGGATTACTCTAAAAGATTGACAAGCTCTGTGTTCATAAAGGTGAATGATTGCATCTTATCAGAGAGGCTCACACCTCGAAGATTGCAAGACATTTTGGTGTTGAGAAGACGATTGCCAACTTACAAAGATATGTGTATTGGCCCATAATGAAAGAATATGTAGCATGATAGGTTAGAGGATGTATACTTTGTTGTACCAACAAGCCCAACAACATGAGGCAAGGTCTATACCATCCCTTACATGTACCCACTCGACCTTGGGAAAGCATTTCCATGGATTTTGTGGGAGGTTTACCAACAACCAGGAAGGGACATGACTATCTATTTGTGGTAGTTGACATATTCAACAAAATGTGCATTCTCATGCCTTGTAAAAATACTATCACTGGACAAGAAGCAACAAGTAAATTCTTTGAACATGCCTGGGTGCACTTTGGTATACTAAGTAGCATCATCTCAAATAGGGATACCATATTTCTCAGTGCATTTTGGACTACATTGTGGGAGAATATGGACACTAATTTGAAGAGGTAGACCATTCCATCCACAAACATATGGGTAGACAAAAGTAGTCAATAGGACTTTGGTGCAGCTTTTGAGGGGTTACAATCAAAAGCATCCGAAGACCTGGGATGAAAATTTTCAACACTCTTATAACAAAGCAGTCCACACTTCTACTGGTAAGTCCTCTTTTGAAACTTGCTTTAGATAATTTCCACCTTCACCCTTATATGTTGTATATGGACAACAATGAGGAGTGAGGGAGGACCTCACAAGAGATGCATTAAAGGCATAAATTTTTATTGAAAAGATTAGGCAAATCCATTTGCAAGTACAAGAGACATTGAAGAAGTCACGGGAAAAGTACAATGCTATACATGATCAACACAGAATAGAGAAAACATTTAGAGTGGGAGACAAAGTATGATTATAACTAAAAAAGGAAATACTATAGGGCCCTGATAAGAAGATCAAGGCTCTGTGGTATGGTCTTTTTGAGGTATTGGAAAAGGTGGGAGTAATGCTTATAGACTCATTATACCCCCATACATGATCATTTACTCAGTGGTGAATGTGGAGAATATCAAACTCGATGAGCCCTCCATGTTTGATCAGGAGGAGGAGCAGGTCCTACCCTCCATAGAGGATTTAGGAATAGATGCTCAAGAAGAGTTGGCAGATTGGGTTGGAAGGATGATCTTTTGTGGGTTGGCTCCTGGGTTTCATATTTTTTTTACTTGGCTCACTAGTATGTTGGTAACTTGCATTTGGATTTCTGGAATTCACTCTTCCCCTCTTTGTTTTTTATTGGTCTTTTTGGTTTCTCCGTTCTATGGTATTCTTCATGCAGATTCAATCTCTCGGTCTCCACAGTATAGGCTAGACCCCCATTGTGGAATGAACTATAGGCAATGGTTTTCCCCTCTGTTTGATTTGATTTTCTGGTCTCAATTTCAAGCCTTTGGTTAGTCTCCTTACCACACTGGGAATCATAGTATTTGACAATACTAGCCTTGTAGCTTCTATGTGAACACAATATGTGGCTCTCTTCCCTTTCTTTGGATCATAGATCCTGTGCAGTTAGTGTTCTTCAGTGCCAGGTTCAGTATAAAGTTTTGAGGACACACTTTGCAATAATTGATAATAGGGATTTCATTAAGCTTAGGAGAGTTTTGAGGCAGCATAAGGAGAAAATACAATCTAATAGGGCTTCTTTTTTCTATGTCACCTCCAAGGTGCATGAGAACAAACATCACTACATCACTCAACACACAAACATTATGAACCTGCTGGCGCAACAGAAGAAAAGGTTGGACATTTTAGAAGTTGACTGCATGCTCTGAAACTTAGCACTGAACCTCCATAAGGACTCCTTCTCAGCGACATCCAATAAGGGTACTGCAAACTCTGCTCAAGCAAAGCCAAAAGAATATGACAGAGTTCACCAATTCATAGATCCAATGGACATTGAACAAGAACAGTCATGCTCCTTAGAAGTTGGACAAGAGGTCAACAATTTTCATGATTTTAGTTGATTCAATAGTATTTGAATGTTTTGTAGAGCCGCAATAATTCTAGGTATTTTGTGAAGGTGGTAACATTTAGGAGAAGTTGGAATGTACTTTTTGAGGTCTTCAATTAGCTATTTTATGTAAAATCAAAGTGTATGTTGACAAGTATCTGAACCACTAAATCAAATCTATGTACTATTTTGTCAGCATTAGCTACATATTTTAAAATAATACAATGTTCTCCTATTTCAGTTAAAAAAAAAGACCTTCAATCACCTTTATAGAGAAAACTCAACCCTTTTTCACCCCTTTTACCTTTTTAAAAAAGGTCACTTAGCATGTTTCACACTTGGAGTAACTTTGTCCAATAGTGGCTTGCCACATTCTGATAAGTTTTCTTTTGGTGTGATATGTCACACCGCAAGGAGCTTTCTATTCGAGCGATAATGCTACTATGTCACATACTTGAATTTTTTTCAACCTGCAATGTGGCACAACTCAATACCTTTTCAATGTGTGGTGTATCACAACTTAAGACTTTTCCAACTTGCAATGTATTTCCATGTAGAGTTGTCAGGCTATGATACACTACATCTTAGTTAATTTACTTAAGCTTGTGATATGTTGTAGCTTTGAAGTTTCTAAGTTTCCATACACAACACCTTAGAAATATTTTGAACTTGCAATGTATCATTGCTTCAAAAGTTTTCGAGGTTGTGATATGTCACATGCTAGAAAGTTTTATAATTTGCAAAGCATTATGACCTAGGACTTGAAAAGTTGCAAACTTTTGAATTTTCTTTTTCTTCTTATGTATTACACCATGTCACAAATTTGAAGTTGTATGACTTTGCGTCGTGTCACAATATAATCTTGGTTGTGATGTATCACAGGGCTATAAATTTTGTAACGCTGCAACACAACGCAATATGGTAGATTTTAATGCTATGATTCCTCAAACTTAAGAGTTTTCTCAATGAAAAGTTAGCCCAAAATATGGAAGAGTAATTTGAAAAAATTGATGGAATCCTTAAGAAGAATTTTAGACTTACTCAAAGTGAAATTCCTATAAGTCATGATGTGAAAGTTGGAAAGAATGGTTTTTTGGGATTTACAACAAAAAGGGGAGGCCCCAAATATTTTTTCTAAGCATAATGACAAATAAAATAAGTTAATGGGAAGTTTTTCCCTTCTAAATAGATCAATGTACATAAATTCCCAACCCCCTAATGATATTTCCAACTCTAAAACTATTTTTACCCCCTCTGACGTAATTTATTGAAGAAGGATCACATCAAGATTATGTTCTTTCATAACCCTATTTAAAGCCATATTTTTTGAAGGCTTGTCCAGACCCCTACAATTTATGGTTATAAGGATCATTTATCACCCATCACAGGAGTATTGGATGCGCTAAGAACCCCTTCCAAGGCAAGCTACTTCCCTAACATAATTTCACTACTGGGTTTTTTTGAGCTAGGGATTTTTAGATTTCTTACCTTTAGAACCTAATTGCTATTCAATTCAACACCTCCATTAAAAATGTAATCTCCATAATTTTTGGAACGATGCTTGTTCTTAATGGCCTCCTCCTTCCCATCTTCAAAAGGAAAACCAAAGTTTTCCTTATCATCACTTAGGTTTATTGAAAAATTAGATGATGATAAAACACCAACATTCTTGACTAGAATCTTGTGAACATTACTTGAAGAGGATCGTTGAAAATATTTAAACCCCGATAACCCATTTAAAAATCCCCCCTTCTCACATTCACCATCCACATTCACATGATTATTTGGCCATGCCCCAAAAATAATATTGTGTTCCAGAGGAGAAAGT
>JASDQU010737150.1:231884-247523 GCA_032191745.1 Picea mariana | reverse complement strand
AAGGGCCTTCAGAGCCTCATTGTAATCATCTTCTTGCGAATGCGAGTAGTGGTCACATCTCTTCTCAGAGATAAGCTACCACCATTCTAGCGAGTCTTTCACTCTGTATTTTTACAGTCTCTGTACATTTCTTTCATTAATAGAAATCGTGTATTACTGTATATCTATGTTTATGGTTGCATCTCTGATACATTTCTATTATATCATTGAATATTTGCAATATCTCTGTGCATTTCCTTATTATATCTCCGCTCTCATTTCGTGCCAAAAAATAATCCGGATCACCTTAGCTTCACCCCACATCTTTCTAGAGTTGATACATATCAGCCCACTATCATGATCTTCCTTTACATTATTCTAATCAAAGGTGTCCCACCACTTGAACCTAAAAATAACACATTGGAAAGAAGAGAAGTCCACTTGAATGATCCACTCAAAGTCCATTGCCAACTTGTGAAGAACTACTATTGTTGTAGTCATTCCTAATTGGTGAATCTGGATGTAGTGGGAATTGAATAGGTGGTTGATTCAACCATTCTTGGTATGCTTCCTCTATAAGTTGTGCTCTTATTGCAACCTTATCTTGATTTGAAATTGTAGTGGGGTGCAATGGAAGATGATAGGTAGGTCGCTCATCATCAGAATCCTAATTTCAAAAATATTGAACATTAGTACATTGATGATATTAGTAAGCACAATGCAATTGGTTTGTTCAAATT
This sequence comes from Picea mariana, assembly GCA_032191745.1. Classification (NCBI taxonomy): domain Eukaryota; kingdom Viridiplantae; phylum Streptophyta; class Pinopsida; order Pinales; family Pinaceae; genus Picea; species Picea mariana. Next base: position 246,804 of record JASDQU010737150.1, on the reverse strand, counting down.
ACATTATACCAAACAATTATTACCATCGCTAACCCATGATTTCGGCTGGAAGATGGCATGTTACAATTGCAGTGTAAAGAGACTGTCCATTTTCATATACCAACTTCTTGTGCTATGTTGCCCTTGATAAGATCTTTCAACTTTTTTGAATAGGTGGAATATGTTTTGCATCTGAACTCGATTCTGAATCAGGATCCTGCAATTTTGGATACATTTTTATTCAGATTGACATGGATAAAAAAAATGAATTCAATTAGATAATCGAAATATAAATAAAATTTGAACTTACTAGAGATGGAAAGGGAGAACTTTGCGATGGACTTTGAGCAATATGGAACATGATGGAATTTGAAGAATTGGCCATTTGATATTATAATCTTTTATCCCTGCATTTGAGGAAAATCAGGAAAATCGTTTATCCTAAACAGTGGAGTGTTTAATTACTAACCACATTAGTTCTCAATATTTCAAATAAATAAAAAAGAATAATATGATATCGGTGCTCCAAAAATATTTAGCACACTGGTGCTTTGTATAAACAAATGCACTAGTGCGTTATATTAATAAGTGCACCGATGTTTCGAAAAACCTAAAATAAAAAAAACGCGACTTTGTTTTTTTACAATTGAAAATGAGCGGGAATTTATTTTTCAAAAATCTAATTTCATAAAGTCCTTTAAATAGTAAGAAATTATTCACTATTTCATTATTTTTCCAAAATTTACAGGGGAGAGATTTGCAAGAGAGACATACTGGGGAGCACTGTGGAGTAGAATAATAGTTTGGAACAACATAATTATTCAAAAGATCAGAATTTGAAGGGTATGGTGATTCCCTCAAAACTCTTTTCATAGTCCTTTAAGTAGTGTTAAGTTATTCACTATTTCATTATTTTTACAAAATTTACAGGGGAGAGATTTGCAAGAGAGACATATTGAGGAGCATTGTGGAGTAGCAGAATACTTTGGAACAACAGAATTATTCAAAAGATCAAAATTTGAAGGGTATGGTGATTCACTCAAAACACTTTTGGAGTTAAAAAAGTATTCATAAGATCAGAATTTGAAGGGTTTTGTGATTCGCTCAAAACTCTGCATAGTAAAAATTTTAAATTTTACTCTTAATTTTAATAATAAATTTTTTACAATTTGTATCCCTATTTAGATTTAATTAAAATTAAGAAATAAATAAATAAAAAACATACTTACCTTAAACCCTTGCTTCTTATTTCTTATGTGATTGCAAAATTTCACCTTAGGGTTTAACTCCCTCTATCACTTCACAATTAGGGCTTTTCATTTTAGGAATTTTATATTTAATGGGTTTGTGTTTCTATATATAAGGTGTTTGGACTGTGATGCAAGGGAACCACTTATTGCATCGGATCCAAACCCTATCAACCTTGTCACATTTAAAAAAAAAAAAAAGTTTTTGGTTATCAGTACGTTGATTTGACTATAACGCATCAGTGTGTATATTGATAAAGGGCATTGGAAATGTTGTAACATAATTTTAAAAAAAAAATGTTCATCGGTGTGTAATTTTTTTCGTTCATGGTATTTTTTTTTTATTTTTTTTTACTCTAGGTGTGGTGTTGTTATCGATACATTTCACACCATTGTAATTTAAAGTATTAAAAAAAAAAATCATGTCGATGTATTTCCTATATCAATTGCACTAGTGCTTTCATATTATTAAAGTGCACTGGAAACCATATATATATATATATATATAGCTAAAAATTATGTGATTTATTTATAAAATATATTTAATAGATTTTGTATTGAATGGTACAGGTTTTATATTGATAAAAAAATGTGTGAGAATAGTTCAAGTAAGAAAACTTTTGATCGTCACAATGATAGCACATCCAAAAAAAAAAGTCAAGTTCTTTGTAAATTCTATACAAAATTAATATGTTTGAACTATATGTAAGTTTAACTAATATGTATTGGTTAGTGTGTGTCATGCAGAGCCACAAAATGAGGAAGCTCGATAAGATTCTTTGTGATCTAAGTGCAGAAGAGCGTAATATCTTGATGGAAAAATTGCAAAAATATGAATCAGGGGAATGAAAAAATATTATTCAATATGAGTTCTTTTTTGAATTTTCATTAATAATATACTTAAGAATATTAGATAACATGTTTCAAACTATATATTAATTCACATATGTTTAATGTTCTACAGGGACCAACAATGAAGGAACGGAATGTCGTCCTAATAAAATAAAAATCATAGAAGATATAAATGATGATGAATTGGTCCTTAGCTCGTCTAGAGTGGTGTTGGAGGTTAATGAAAGGGGAAAAACGTTTACAAAACTATAATGGATATAGTGGAACGAATGTATAGACGTACTTTCCACTTACAATACAAAAATCAATCCAATGATTCCAAGAACCAAGTTATATCTAAACTACAAGAAGTGTTTCCAGAGCAATGGTCAATGAGACCTTTCAAACTTGCAATAGCAAAAACATACAACAACAAAATATAATCATTCAAAAAATAATATTCCTAAAAATGATTTTCTAGAATATGTATATATTGCTACAAAGCATTCATTTATTAATATCAATTTTGTTATATTTAGTTTTCATATATCAATATAAAAATAGTTTAATTTCATGTTACTTTTTTCAGGAAGATTATGAAAATCACAAAGGATCAACGTCCTAGTATATGAAATATGTCAGTAGGAATGTCCAAAAAAGTGTACAAGGAGATGGTCAAAGAAATATACATAATTGCATCGCAGGAGGAGCCATCTCAACAACAACGTGCTTCAAATGTATGAAATCATTGAATTTTTCTATTAGGTACATATAAATAAACAATTTAGAATTAAATATTAATTTTCAAGTACTTTCTTGCAGAAAAGAAAAAAAATGGAACCCATTCAGCACATAAAATAGGACGAAGGAGAAGAAAATAGTTGATTGCAAAGTTTGTAGTAATTGTTATTTCCTTATAACAACTCAAGATTTTTTTTTTGTATATTTTAAGTTGTTTTACAACAACCATCCTTGAATGTCTTCAAATAGGTGCTAACAAGCAAAGAAGAACCATCATAAGAATTGATTGATAGTGGGTTAAGTATGGCTCGTGAGTATATGTTGGCATATCAAAAATTAATTGTGGAATTTGTAAGTATCTGTGTTGTTTTACTTCTCTCATTTAACAAAAAAATCATTTATATTAAATCTATGATTTATTATGGGGTATAAAACTTGTAGGAAACAAAGTATGGAAATGTGCCAACATAAAATTTATTGACAGAAGGAATGAGATTTGGTTTTGATAGAATTTGTATAATTTGGGACTCAATTCTTTCTATGGTACATCATTTTTCAATTTGCATTCATATATATTATTTATTTCAATTTTTATTATTCTCACCAATGTAGATACACTCATTACACTTTATTTTTATTTTTGTAGATGGAACTTGAAGAAGAGGAAAACAATCAAGGAAATCAATAAAACATTCAGCCAAATAACCCAAGTCATGGAAGTAGCTCGAGCACTGACAACAATTCCAGTGAAGAATGATGACCAATATATTTGGATATCAATGCAAGTTGTTGTATTTTTTGAAATAATTGTCTGTGAAAATCACACATTTTGTTTAATGTAATGGACATAGTGTCCCAATTGAAATACAAGGGGTTACCTATAAGCGTCCCATTTTGTACGAAAAAGAGCCTCTTATTCATATATAATAAAATATGTTTTATTGTATTTTATTGCGATGTCCAATGTCACTGTGAAATGTTACATCGCTAATTAAATATATGGATGATTAAATAATATAATGAAAAGATGTGAAATCTGATGATACAACAAATTAATCCAATCATTATATCCAAATGCACTACTCAAAATTTAATTTATATGAATACTATTATAAGATATGTCAACTTTTTTATGAACAATGGAATTAAAAAATAACAATAATTGCATTGTCACAGGTCGATGTTTCTAAAAAGAGAAAATGAACATCGGTGTGTTTAATGTTAAAAAGCATTGGTGTTGTAATAAAATGTGCATTGGTGTTGTAATACAATAAAAAATCACCGATCATAATAGTATTTTAGCAACAAAAGTTATAATAATAAAAATCAGTCTTCTGGTGCATTTAATTAAAATGGTGCATCGGTGCTTCTATATCAGACTTTTGTATCAGTACATTCTAAATTTCATACACCAGTTGGGTTTGTCTTGTAACACACTGGTTCATGGTGTCATAGATTCTACCGATGCATTTTTATTATTTAGAGGAGCATTGGTGCCCCAATATTGTTTTCACTGCCCTGGTGCTTTCAGTGAAATGTAATCACCAGTTCTTTAAGTTTGAGAATGCATCGGTGCATATACACCTTGAAGCGCATCGCCTATAAAAACATCCGCTAAAACCTTTGGTCGCCCATATTTTTTGAGTTATAATGAATTTTTGTTATAATCTCTACAAAAACATCCGCTACCAAAAACGAATGTTTTAGTGGAGGATTTTTTTACAATTTTTGACAATTTTGTAACACTAAGAACCTCTACTATAACCTCTGCTACAAGGTCTTTTTCTTGTAGTGATATGCCACTGATAGCTTCAGGACAACATATGTAATATTCGCTTATTGAAGAACACATTGTGTCTTCAAAATCATCTGGCTCACATTGCAAATCATTTTATTTTTTTAAGGATAAATGTTCGTTTTTCTATTGGTGACATGTTTATGAATACACACTTTCTTGAACTAGTATTTAGTGGTAGAGGCATGATAATGTGTACAACTTCTTGTGCAGACATTTGTTTCATGTTTACTAAATCCTTTCCAAGTCTACCAATTGTTTTCATAATGTTGATGCTTGATTTCTCGTGTTCTTCTCGTATGCATTTAAATGTTGATGTCATTATTTTGTCAATTTTTTCCATGTAGGAGCTACAATATGTTGTTGTCGCATATGAGTCAATTATAAATTGAGAATTTGTATTTGTATTTGTATTCCATATAATTGGAATATGTCGTGCAAAACTATTCATAAATATGTATTATGGCCTTGTTTGTAACAAGAGAGTTATCTGGTTTAAGCTACATTGAATTGAATGGATGTATTAAACATGTGTTAAACATAAATCAACTAAAAAGTTATCAAATGTATATGTGACATCATATTTAGAATCTTTAATCATCTCAAATATTAATTTTTCATTTTGCTTTGTTTTGTCATTGTCTTATTCTAGAAGTTTTAGTATTATCGTTGTCTTTGTTGGCACAGGGGCAGACACAGGGTTCAATGCTTACAACATCGCACCAACAAAACCCTAACTATCGGTCCTTTCAACAACACCTGTGAAATAGATGAAGTCTCACCCGAGGTAGAGGCAGGGGCAGTTGCAGGACTCAAATGTCTGCAAAATTAGTTGGGACACAGATCTGTGACTGTAACACCTTAACATAGCACTTAGTAGTTATAGTTCATTAATACTCAGCCTTAGTTTACAGCGCAGCTAAACCCTAACAACAGATAAGCGCAATATTCATATAGGTCCAATAGATTCAAGCACTAAGCATACCAACATATATCATATCTAGCATTCATTCACATTATTCATCACTAAGATACCATATTACATCCTTCTAATAATATATTAGTGCACTAATCATTCAATCACATAGACAAGAGACCAACCATAAAGCACATAGCAACCACAATGCAGGATATACGTGGTTCACCCACACCCTGGGGCTACATCCACCAACTCTTCTTCTTTATTTCTTTTTTTTAATCTTCTACATGAATAGAGACAAGATCTCTTACTCCACAGAGGACAGGAGATCTATGCGCACCCCGTGAGATCCTCCTTCCCATAGTTATAGCAGAAAGCCTCTTCGCGGTCTCTTACAATCACTTGCACTTAGCTCTACAAATTCTCAACATATCATGCACAAAGCACTTACAAGTTTCACTTAGCATAGTACCAAAAACCTCTTCACTTCTCTTCTTACATCGCCTAGACTTCTATTTATACATTACAAGTAGGGCCTAACCATGGTTAAACCCATGGGCCGACATCCCCATACCCATTACATAATCCCAAAACCCAAAAATCCCTAAAAAGGGACTGAGATCCCATGATATCCACTTCGACTTGCGCTCCTCCTTTGACAGCCTGTCAAAGTCTCAAAAGTAGGTCAAACATGACCAAGGATCCTAAAAACTTGGTCAAGGGCCAACAGGCCCCTAACACTCACTTGTGACTCGTCTCGAGTCACTCTAGTCTGGGTATCTTTGCTTCAAAATCCTCGATCTTGAATCAAGCTTCTTCGACATGTTTCTATGCCACGGCCTCCTTCTTAGCGAACTCTTGGATAACTGCTTCGTTGACAGGTCCCTCTAAGTGTTGTTCAGCTATAGTGATGACTTGCTCCAGTTCTGCTCCTCGACCTTTAATATCTGTGACCAGTTGGAAAGCCTCATCCTGTATAGGTTGGAGCCTATGAGTCACTTCCATGCCTTTTCTCTAAATGGTTTGGAACTATGGTTGAGTAGTGCATTGTTCTTGGGATCGCTTCATCCTCTCAACTGTTGACAGGGGATTCAACTGCACCTGTACTATTTCTACTTGCTTCTTTGATTCCTGGAGTTGTGACTCCAGTGCCTTCAATTCAGGATCCTCAGTGAGTCACTCATAAGTATGGGCACAGTGATCACTTATTTGTTTACATTCCGTGGTGAGGGCCTTGATTCTCTCAACTGCGCTTCGAGCAGTTGCTTTTCTTTGATCTCGCACATCCTGTGGAGTGTTGGGCACTGTTCGGAGCTCTAAGTCTTCTATTCTTTGATTAAGTTGTTGGATAACTTCTTTGAGCTGTGATACGTGATGCTCTACTTGGTCTTCTACTTTTTTCTCTAAGCCCGTCATAGAGAGAAGTGCTATGTTGACTGGTTCTTTGACTCCAAGTTGCTCTGTGAGAAACTGTTATTTTTCTTACTTGACTTGCACCCTCTCTTCTTCAAACTTGGTTTGAAGGTCATCCTTCTCCTTTTGTGCACCTTGGAGTTTCTCTACCATTTCTTCTTTAGCTTGTTTCAGGGCCGTTGTGACCTGGTCTTTCTCAGCTTGTGCTCGACGAAGGTGAGCTTCAGTCACATAGGCTAGTCTGCGAAGTTGGGCAAGCTCATCGCCCAACTCTGGTTCTTTTGATGGTGAGGGCATAGTGGATACTGCACGGCTAGATTGAAGGGCTTGTTGTACCCCTCTGAGTTCAACCTCGATTATGTCGTATATCTCCTCCTACTTGGCTTCATGTTTCTACAAGATTTCCTGTGAGGCATCTGCTACAACTACGATGATGAATTCAAAGTCATCTACAGTGATCACAGTCTGCATCTTAGTCAAGGTGGCTCTAGATTTCTTTCGAGAAGTGGGTTTTGTGGGAGAAACCTTCCTTTTATTCAAGGGATCAGCCTCATCAGCAGGATCCCTAGGCATTGTTACTTCGCCTTGCTTCTACTAGTCTTCTTTTCCATTTGTCTCTTCTACTTCGTCATCATCCCCTCGGCTAGGTAATACTGAAGCAGTTCCTTCCGATGTGTTGCTCAAGTTTTGTACCTATCTGGTATTCTTCCTTCTACTGGGTCCAAGAGTATCCTTTTCTTCATGAGTGGTCTTAGGGATGTCAATTAGTTCAGGGTCTAACATTTCTGCAAGCTCAGTGGGGATAAGGAGGTCTGTAGACTAGTCCTTAGTTATCTCTTTGAGGTCCTCCTCTGTGAGATTGTAGTATGACTGAAGCTCTTCTTTGTGCTCATTTGTGTGCACTGTGATATAAATGAAGTGTCGATATGCACAAAACTTCATGAGGGGTCGGAACCAATGTAGGGTGTTTGGCGTCATGCGAGGGACAGCTTCGATAGCCCTCTTTAGTTGGAGATAATATGTATGAAAGACCGCATTCGACTACCACTATTTTCCCATATCGCTCGAGTACCAGAGCGTGGTGAAATTTGCAGTGAGCGACTCAAATAGCTCAATGTTCAGGAAGGCCACACCTTCCGGCATCTCCCAAGCGGTAAATTTGATGAGGATCAGGAGCCAACTAAAGTGGAACTCATAGTCCTGATCCTTAGCTTCAAGATAGTCTAATTCCAGCTAGTTGACCAAGTACTTCACCCAGTTCATCTGGAGTCCTTCTACATATTTCCTGGTGAGGTCAACAACAAATCATGTAACCTGTGTAGGTCTGTTCTTTCCCACGAGATTTCCTGTGATCATCTGGCAGGCCAGGCGCACTGTGCCATTCTGGATGGAAGATACCTTGTAGCCTTGTGTTCCCTTTTCTACATCACCATATGTGTCTTTGATCTTTTGTGCTAATGCACGATCTGTATCCTTCCCTGGATAGAAGTCCTGTGGGTCGGGTCCCTGCATGCTCAATCCAATTATACTATGGATCAACGTCGGATCGACTGTGATGCGTCGATCTAGACATAGGTAGCCACCATGGTAACATGAGAGCAGGAGCTTAACACAGGCATTAACCTCCTGGTACCTTCCAAAATGTGGTATCTTCATCACATTCAAGAGAGTGGACTACGCAAGGTTCATAGTCCATGGATGGGGGATTATTTTCAAGTTCTTCCCCTTCGTCCTAGTCAAGTATTTGTAAGGAGCAAGCATACTATGGTTCTTGCGGTCTCCTAGGTTGAATTCGCTGAACTTCAACGTCACGATCTTATCTTGCTACATTTTAACTACATGTATCTCCTTCGGGAGGTATGCAGTAACCATGGTGTAATCAAAGTCCCTCGGGACACTTTCACCACTCACCGCACCAACCAGAGGTGGGATGTAGTCGAGTAATATGGTCGGGATTAACTTCATGTTCACTAGGTCATATTTGTGCTTCGTTCTCTTCTCTGATGTCGGTCGATATGGTATGGATCCACGAGTAGTTGGCAGAGAGGCTTTCACTCCTCTTTTTGATGAGGCTTGAATACATGTAGACATTACTTTCTCGGCCATGAGATCGATGAGAACTTATTCGATAGCTTTCTCCATGGAATTGAGCTCGATCGACATGCACGCTTAGATTGAATAACTCGAGTGGATGAATGAGTGCGCAATGCAATGGAACAGGTGTCGATCTCAATAAAAACAATGCAGTAGCAATGAGTTGGCTTGGATACAATTTGCAAAAGTGTTCTCGGTGCAACAGTCGATGGACTAAGTAGACACAATGTAATGGATTTCTCCAACAGATGAGAGGTCTTCATCAATGTGGTTCTATCCTTTGCGGTGTGGTCCCAACGGTCTGATGACGAGTCTTCAGACCATTACTATTGTTCTAACCATTTGGGTCATCGGGCTAACGGTTATAATGCTTCTATCGGCTATATCACTTCACCATGGCAAAGTGCCATGTTGCCCTGTTCTGATATCCCGACGAAGTTCCAATTTTTCAAACCTTCTTTCTGTGAAGTTCCCTCTGGAATCTTCTGCAAGTTTTCTATCTTTTCTCTCTTCTTATTGAGATTCCTATCCTTCTTTCCTGTGATCTTCATCTCAATATTCCTCTTTCTATTTTGATTCTTATCTTCTTTTGGCATAATAACGTCGCATTGTTGAGATTCTTTCATAGGGTTCAAGGGAAATACTTCTTCTCTATCTAGGGTAGGTGCTTCAGTCTTCTGTGAGTCTTCTTCTATTCTTTCAACTTCAACAACCAATTTTATAGTTCTAAATAGATTCAATCTGTTCTCCTGTTCTTCAATCAATTGTGATATCCTCCTAGTCATGAAATCTTTTAATTCTTGCTTCTTCTGCTCTAAGACTTCCTCTTCTTTTCTTATGGCATAATCCTTTTCAATCCAAGGTTTTCCTAGCAATATAGAAAATGGGGCGTTGTTCTCAATAAATTTAATAATCTCAAAATCTTCCTATGTCAATGTTCCATGAGCACTCATAGATATATGGGTGAGTCTGTCACATAGGGTTATCATATTTCCTCTAAATAATCCTATTCCTACCAATGAAGGAATCATAGCAGGCTTTCCTAAAGCTTCCCAAGTTCTTTCTGTCATGATATTCACCTGTGTTTCCTCATCCAGAACACATTCAATGTCAAAGTCTCCTATTCTTGTTTCTATGCATTCTTTTTCTTTGAAGATCTATGATAAGTTGATATTTCGGTGATCATTTAGGGTTTCTTTCATTTGTAGCAATACATCCTCTGATTTTTTTTATGGTTCTACCATGGTCTCAGTGTCTTGACCTTTCTTAGGGTTTTCTTGTCTCATATTCATTCTGTCAAGCTTAGCAATCATTCTAGGGAAATCTAAAACTTCATGATCCATAGATTTGGAACAAAGACAACTAGATCTTCTACCAAGGCATTCCTTAGCAAGATGTCCCGGTCTTATGCAACTGTAACAAAGGGTTGATACTCGTTTTATTTTAAATGATCCCCAACCTTTTTTGTACTACACACTAGAATCATAGTAGCTAACCTGCAAAAAATTATGTCTAGGATCCTGCATCCATTTGTTAGTCCAAACATTCTTTCTATGCATAGGAATAACATATCTTTCACTATTTTTGTCAAATCTACTCATATCAAACCTTCTTTCATCTAGTTGTGCCCTACTTTTCAAGCTAGGGTAAAATTTATCAAACATACCTAGATCCATATTTTTGAAACAAAAAATTCCACTTATCTTACTTTTAACAAAGCACAAAGCTTTAAGATCTTACCTCTTTAACCAAAAATTCTTAATTTATTTTTATCAGAGCACAAAGCTTTCAGGTCTTACCTATTTTATTTAGATCTGACTTTTCTTCTTAGCACAAAGCTTCACAGGTCAAGTAGAATACTATGCACTAGGGAAACATATCTACGCACGGATCTTTCTCTTTTTCATTTCCCAGCAATCACAGTTTCAAGTCCTGACAATGGAACCATTTGTTGGCACAGGGGCAGACCCAGGGTTCAACGCTTACAACAGTGCACCAACAAAACCCTAACTATCGGCCCTTTTGGCAACACCTGCGAAGAAGATGAAGTCTCACCTGAGGTAGAGGCAGGGGAGGTTGCAGGACTCGAATGTCTGCAACCTTAGCTTGGACACAGATCTGTGACTGTAACACCTTAACAGAGAAATTTGTAGTTATAGTTCATTAATACTCAACCTTAGTTTATAGTGCAGCTAAACCCTAACAACAGATAAGTGTAGTATTCATACAGGTCCAATAGATTCAAGCACTAAGCATACCAACATAGATCATATCTATAATTCATTCACATTATTCAGCACTAAGCTACCATATTAGATCATTCTAAGAATATATCAGTGCACTAAGCATTCAATCACATAGACAAGAGAACAACCATAAAGCACATAGAAACCATAATGCAGGATATACGTGGTTCACCCCAACCCTAGGGCTACGTCCACCAACTCTTCTTCTTTATTTATTTTTGTTAATCTTCTACATGCACAGAGCCAAGATCTCTTACTCCACGGAGGACAAGAGTTCTGTGTGCACCCCACGAGATTGTCCTTCCCATAGTTACATCACAAAGCCTCTTCATGGCCTCTTACAATCACTTGCATTTAGGTCTGCAAGTTCTCAACATAGCATGCACAAAGCACTTACAAGTTGGACTTAGCATAGTACCAAAAACCTCTTCACTTCTCTTCTTACATCGCCTAGACTTCTATTTATACATTACAAATAGGGCCTAACCATGGGTAAACCCATGGGCTGACATCCCCATACCCGTTACATAAGCCCAAAACCCAAAAATCCCTAAAAAGGGGTCGAGATCCCGCAATCTCCGCTTCGACTTCCGCTCTGCCTTCGAAAGCCTGTCGAAGTCTCAAATGTAGGTCAAACATGACCAAGGATCCTCAAAACTTGGTCAAGGGCCAACATTCTTCATTGGGGGCTATGGAAAATTGAATATACAATGCACATTTTTTTCTTTTTCTACAAAGTTTTGTATGAGGATGATGTTGTAGCATATTCAACTCATCTGCAATTGTTATCGAATCATGTGACAAGTATTTATCAACAAACATATCGAGTTTTGTGTCTGTATTTTTTCCATAGATTGGTGCATCTTTTATCCATAGCAATCCACAATCATGTTTTCTTCCTCTGTTTTGAAACTCAGTAACAAAAAATAAGTCTTTGATATTTCCATAGTACTTTAAGTCAAGGATTATTAAATTTTGCATAGAAGATATCATATTTCTATGGTAACAAGCACAAGTTACAGGGTCGTTCCTAATCAACAAATCAATGTCATTTTTTTCTATTCCATGTTCCACTATCTTTCTTTCTCGATCTTTTATTTGTTTTAGTACATTAACCAATGGTTCCCAACAATTTCATGCACTGCTAAAAGATACTAAAAAGGTTGGTGGTCCTAGTTGTTATTAATTGCATATATTTTCTTTTGTGTATGTCATTGATAGTCTGGTGATGTATGAATTTCTTTGAGATCCATGTACCCAATATATGATTTCAAAATGTGGTCCAAGTTTGTCTTTGACTTTACAGCTCTTGATTTTATCTTTCTTCCTTTCAATTGTCCTTTTCTTACTCTAATCCATATGATACTAAGCATTGGATTTATGATAATTCATATTGCTTTGTAGAATAGGTTTGTTGTATGCTACACAAAGTTATTTTCCTTGTGCAATGATTTCCACCTGGCGATTTTTTGATATGAAAAGTTTCCAGTTACATCATCAGGTCATTTATCACCATAAAACAGTGAGGGGGAGCTCATCTCCTCTGAGTATTTATCCTAGAAAATTCCTAGTGGAACATAGCCTTCACCAGGCGTAATGTTTCTTCCTAGTGGAGATCAAAGATGGTGTATGTATCAATGAATGCATGTACAAGTGTTCTAGTTATTGGTTCTTCATTGTCCTACTCATCAAATATATGTTTCATCTCCATATGCTTCTTTGTTTTCTATGAATTCTTGCTCCCATTTATCAATTATTCCTACTTTTTCCAATTTGTAAAGTGTTGTTTTACATATTCGTTTTAAAACTTTCATCATCATGTGCGCATGGATGCACCCAATAGAATAAGCATTTTTTAATATACGACTCTTCTTTATTGCTACTACAATTGTACTAGTTTCATCTATGTTGCAAGGTAGTGCATGTTGAATTCTGGAAATGTCAGTTGGGACATTGATAACTCCTCCAGTGAGTCCTAGTTATGGTTTTTTATATATGTTTCCAAGTTTGCTTGCAAAAAAGGTAGTCGCAATGTTATTAATCTTTCTTCTAGCTCATTCAATTTTTTCAAGATTCATATGCTTCTGTTTCCTCTTATTTTTTTTGGGACAACAAACTTGGCATCTACATCATTGTCCAATGATTTCTTGTAAAGTTTGCAAATGTAACTACTATTAGTATCATATGTTACAATTTGTTCTACTTTTTCTTTTTTTCTGTGAGTGCAAAGCACTTTTTTGTGTACTTGTTTAATTGATGTAACATATTTTAGAAAGAAAGTTTGCTCACAAAATATATAGTAAAAAATAAACACAATTTTTATTTTCTTATGGAACTCTCTTTCTGCAATTGTAACTGACTCTTTATTCTTTATTCTTTTTTCTTTTTTGTCCAACAATTCTAGGCTTTCTTGTTTTGTTGTTGTGTTTGCCTTCTTCCAATAGATTACTATGTCCACTTATGTCATTATGAAGTCTATCATGTAATTCTTGTTGCAAAGATTTAATTCTAAGCAGTTTTTTCACTTTGCATAAAGACATACTTGGTTCACTTCTATTTCTTGTAGAAACTAGTATGCAATCTATTTTCATAGGAATTTTCAAATTTTTCAATGGTTTATATACTATATGCAATTGACTTGTTCGTACTTCGACTATGTTAAACAATTTTACTTCTTTTGTAGAAAAAAACATTGCAGCCTTGATCTTCCTTATTCAATCAACCATAAACAGATATCGATCTTTAATATTCTAGCCAACCAGTCATAAACAAACAAATTGTCATCAAAACACCCTTCTATATAAGGCAATGCTAATTTTATCATGTACGCTTTCCAATTTGCAATTTTTGGTATTTTTTTAACTACATCATCACTAATATATTGGTGAATGCATCTAATTGCAAACACATCATTTTGTATTATCACATTACAAAAAATTTGTGACATTATTTGTCGCAGACAAGATACATTGTATTCAATATTTTGTAATTGGCACAATGTCTCGAAAGTACTCTCACCATATGTACTTTCAAACATATGTACTTCATTTACTTTGTCTTCTTGAAGAGCAGGGGATCTGTGAATAGTTTTCTTGCATAAAAGTGGCTCAAAATGTCTAGCAAGTTGATTTTCATCATGAAAAAAAATGTCACAAGTCTTTGCAGACATGTTTGAATTGAAGTGCAAGTAGCTTTTCATTCGACTTTTTGACCAAGCTCTTATTGGAATCCTTAGCCAGTTCAATGCCCACTGTATACAAAAAAATGTCACCCCATAGACCTCTATTGTCTATTTTTATCTCGACTAATGTTGATCTATACATCCTATTCAAATATTCCTCTGACTCAATAATATTATGTATTTCTATCAATGAATCCCTATTTATCTCAAGTTGATAAGATGCAATTGCCTCTGTATCTTGTTTTTGCAAATATGCTTTGAAGTGACCTATTGTACCTTCTCTAATTTCTATTGATGTGTATCTAAAATGAAGTAGCACCTCCAATGCATTAAACAAGCAATCTCCTTCGAAATATGCAAAGTTTTCTAAGCGAAACAAGCCATAGTTTTCTAGCACACTATCAATTTCTACCATTGATTGTTGAATCTTTGTGCCCATTTTATGTCGTTCTCTTTGAGTACTAATATACTCGA
>JASDQU010737150.1:213286-228166 GCA_032191745.1 Picea mariana | reverse complement strand
GAGCTGGAACTCCAATGCCTGTAACTCTTGATTCTCGACGAGGTTTTCATATGTTTGGGTGCTATAGTTACTTAGCTTCTTGCATTCTAGGGCAAGAGATTTTAGTCTGTCAACTACGCTGCGGGCAGTTGTTTCTCTTTGGTCCCTTATCTCTTATGGAGTTTCAGGTACTGTGCGGTTCTCTAAGTCAACGATGTGTTGTTGTAGCTTCTGGATTACTTCTTCAAGTTGCGCCACCTACTGTGGGACTCACTCTTCGGTATTTACTTCAATGATTATCACAGAGCGGAGTGCTCTGTTGACCATTTCCTTTACTTTGAGTTGCTCGGCAATCAATTGTTCCATGCTTTGTTGTAGCTATGCTTTTTCTTCATACCACTTCTCTTGGAGAGCAATTTTTTCTCGTTCTGCAGTACTGTGTTTCTCTAAAAGGACTCCCTATACTTCTTCTAAAGCCTGGGTGGCTTGCGATGTTTCTTCCTGGGCTCATCGAAGGCAAGCTTCGACTGTATCATTGGTTTGGTGGAGTTGAGTTGGCTCATCTCCCAGTTCTATTGTTCCTGCTGATAGAGGCACAGTGGAGACTGTGCGGCTGGACTGTAGTGCCTGTTGCACCCTTTGTAACTCAATCTCAATTTGATTGTACATATCCTCCTGTTTAGCCTCTTATTTTTCTGCTATCTCTAGCGAAGCATCATTCAGGGATGCTACGATGAAATTGAAGTCATCTGAGGTGAGGATGGTTTGGAACTTGGTCATGGTTGCTTTCACTTTCTTCTGGGAGGAGGGTTTCAGAGGGGAAACCTTCCTTTTCTTTGAGGGGTCCTCCTCGTCTCTAGGAGTTGTGACCTCACCTTTCTTTTGCTCGGCTTCCATCCCATAGATCTCTTCACCATAACCTCCTTACCTCGGTGAGATGGAAGCAATCTTCACATATGTATTGTCTAAATCCTGAACCTCTTCAGGATTCTTTTTCTTACTAGGTCCAGGTGTATCCTGCGCAGTTTATGGACTGTCAATGTCAGATATCTCTATAGGGTTTGCTGGAATAAGGAGGTCCTCAACCATTCCTTGGTGATATCCTCCAACTATTCCTCTGTCAGTTTGTATTAGGACTGCAGTTGTTTCTTATGCCCATTTTCACGCGCTATGATGTAAATAAAATGTCCGTCGGCACTGAACTTCATCAAAGGCCAAAACCTGTGGAGGGCATTCGGGGTCTTACGAGGCTCGGACTAGATGGATACCTTCAACTAGTTTTAATATGTATGGAACATGGAATTTGACTGCCATTGTTGATTCATGTCACTCGAGTACTAGAGTGTACTAAAATTCATGGCCACTAGTTCAAAGGGCTCGATGTCCGAGAAGGTCGCACCTTCCAGCATCTCCCAGGCAATGAAAGCGATTAGGATCAATAGCCAACTGAAATGAAATCCATACCCTTGGTCTTGTGCTTCTCTGTAGTCGAGTTCTAATTGATTCACCAGGTACTACACCCAATTCATTTGTAGGCCCTCCGCGCACTTCCCTACGAGGTCGAATACAAATCTGGTGACTTGGGTGGGTCAGTTCTTTCGTACTAATTTCCCAGCGATCAGTTGACAGGAGAGGTGCACTACGCCACTCTAGATAGAAGCTACAATGGAGCCTCACGTTCCCTTCTCTACATTGTCGTAAGTGTCCTTGATCCTCTAGGGTAGAGTGCGATCCGCAGTCTTTTCGGTGTAGAAATCCTCTGGGTCAAGTCCTTGCATACTCAAGCCCGTGATCTAATTGATCAACGTCAAATCAACTATTATGCGACGGTTTAACCACAAATAACCTCCATGATAACAGGACAGTAGCAGCTTGACACATGCATTCACCTCTTGGTGCCTTCTGAAGTGTGGGATCTTCATGACGTTGATCAGTGTGGACTGCATGAGGTTCATGGTCCATGACTGGGGAATTATCTTTGAATTATTTCCCTTTGTTCTAGTCAGGTACTTATGTGGGGCGATCATGCTATAGACCTTCCTGTTTTTGAGGTTGAAGTCGCTAAACTTCAACGCTGCAATCTTATCTTGGTTTGCGTGAACTGCACGTATCCCTTTTTGGAGGTACGCAGTGACTAAGGCATACTCAAAGTCTTTGGGAACACTGTCTCAATTTATCGTTCCACTCAGAGGTGGCAGATGGGAGGCAATATACTCGGGATCAATTTAGCATTTGCGAGATCATCCCTGTGCTTGGTTCGCTTTTCATCTACTGGTCGTGATGGTCTAGCTCAAGCAGTGGACAGAGAGGTCGACAGTCCTCTCATCGATGATGCTTGTACACCTGTAGACAATCCTCTCTCTGACATGACTCTTTCAGTCATCAAGTCGAGGAGTAATTTTGTGACTGATTCTTCAACTCCGGTGAGCTCATCGGACATACACGCTCGGGATTAAAAATTATCAGGGTTACAATTAACTCAAATGCTACACTAGAATAAACAACAAGAGTGCAATGATCACTATATACAATTCACTTAGTTTGTGAGCTCAAACTCTCAGTTATAAAAAGTGTTCTTTGTGCATGGAGCGACGGGATAAGTAGGAAACTTGGCAATGGTTCGCCTGTAATGGATATGAAGCCTCATTAACTCTTGTTCTGTCTATTATGGCATGGTCTAATGGTCTGGTGGTGAACCATAAATGCTTTCTGACCCGCTCAAAGTGGCAGTTGAATGGATATATCATTCCCAACGGTTATATTGCTTCACCATGGCGAAGTGCCATATGTCGTTGTTCTGATATCCTGACGAAGCTCCAATTTTGCAAATTTTATTTCTGCGAAGTTCCCTCTGGAATCTTCTGTAACTTTTCAATCTTAGCCCTCTTCTTACTTATCTTTCTATCCTTCTTTCCAGTGAGTTTCGTCTCGGTATGTATTTTTCCATTTTGATTCTTATCTTCTTTGGACATAGTCACTTCGCGTTGTTGAGATTATTTCCTAGGATTCAAGGGTAATACTCCTTCATTACCTGAGATAGGTACTTCAGTCTTCTGAGAGTCTTCTAATGCTCTTGTAGATTCAACATCTAGGCCTCTAGTGTTAAATAGCTTCGATCTGTTCTCCTGTTCTTCAATCAAATGTGTGATCCTTTTGGTCACGAAATCTTTTAACTCTTGTTTTTGATGTTCCAAAACTTCTTCTTCTTCCTTTTGTCTGGCTTGATCTCTATCAATCCAAGGTTTCCCTAGTAACATGGTAAACGGGGTGTTGTCCTCAATAAAATTAATAATCTCAAAATATTCCTCTGTCGAAGTTCCATTGGCATTCATAGATATTTGAGTGAGCTTTCCACATAGGTTTACCATTTTTCCTCTGAATAACCATATCCCTCCTAATGAAGGAATCATAGCAGGCCTCCCTATAGCTTCCCAAGTTCTCTCTATCATGATATTCACTTGTGTTTCCTCATCCAAAACACAGTCAATCTCAAAGTCTCCTATTCTTTCTTAGATGCATTCTTTTTCTTTAAAGATCTCTGATAATCTAACATGTTGGTGGTCATTCAAGGTTTATTTCATCTGTAGCAACACTTTCTATGATTCTTTCTGGGGTTCTGCTATTTTTGGATCTGCCTTAGGGTTTTCCTGGTTCAGATTCATTTTTTCAAGCTTGGCAATCATTCTAGGGCAATCCAACACTTCATGGTCCATATCCTTGCAACAAAGATAACTAAGTCTTCTTCCAGGATATTCCTTAGCAAGATGACCTGGTCCTCTGCAACTGTAACAGAGAGTTAATCCACTCTTTCTTTTAAACGATCCCTAGCTTCTCTTGTACTGCACACTAGGGTCATAGGAGCTAACCTGCAACAAATTATTTCTAGGATCCTGCATCCATTTGTTAGTCCAAACATTCTTTCTATGCATAGGTATAACATATATTTCACTATTCTTATCAGATCTGTTCATATCAAACCTTCTTTTATCTAACAATGCCCTAGTTTTCAAGCTAGGACAAAATCTATCAAACATTGCTAGATCCATACTTTAGAAACAAAAACTTCTACTAATATTGCTTTTACACAGCACAAATATTTCAGATCTAAACATTTTCTACTATTCTTGCCTTTATCAAAGAACAGAGCTTACATATCTTACCTCTTTTCTTCATATATGACCTTTTTTCTTGGCACAAAGCTACGCAGGTCAAGTAAAAATCTGTGCACTAGGGTAGCATATCTATGCCCAGAGATTTCACAGTTTCAAGTCAAATCTTTGCACAAAGCTTCTTCTCTCTTAGTTCCTAGCAATCATAGTTTCAGGTCCTGGCAACGGAACCATTTGTTGGCACAGAGGCAGACCCGGGGCTCAACGCTACAACAGCACACCAACAAAACCCTAACTACCGGCCCTTTCAGCAACACCTGCGAAGCAAATGAAGTCTCACTCGAGGTAGAGGCAGGGGTGGTTGCAAGACTCAAGTGTCTGCAACCTTAGCTAGGACATAGATCTATGATTATGATACTTAATAGAGAACTTAGCACTATCAGTCCCTCAATATGCAATCAATATTCACTTCATTGATAAAATAGAGCTTCACAGTATTCACATTGATCTAACGTATTCAAGCACTCAGCATAGGTAAAATAGATCATATCTAGTAGATCAAGCACTAAGCATATTCATATATATCAGATATAACATTCTACACATCATTAGCACTAAGCATAAGTAGATCTATCTAATCATCTCAAATCACTTATCAAAAGAAGACATAACACACTAAGACAAGCACAAAGAAATACAACACAATGTTTACGTGGTTCACCCCCACCCTGGGGATGCGTCCACCAACTCTTCTTCTTTATTATCATCTTCAATCAATTACAAGCATAGATCAATCAAAACCCTTCTCTGCATAGGACAGAAGATCTTCATAGCTCACTAGATCTGTATTCCTTGCGTTATAGCACAAATCCTTCCACTGTCTGTTACAACCACTTGCACTTAGCTCTGCAAGTCTCTTACATTCATGCACAAAGCACTTACAGACCCTATTTGCACTTAGCATACATTTACATCACATAGATCCTGCACTTAGCTCCTCAACCTATCGGCCATTTCTTACATTGCCTAGACTTTTATTTATACATGCAAAATAGGCCTAATCACGGGTAAACCCATGGGCCAACATCCCAATCCCATTACATAATCCCAAAAACCCAAAAAGGACCCAAAAGTGGGTCGAGATCCTGTGATCTCTGCTTCATCTTACTCTCCTCCTTCGACAAGTTGTCGAAGTCCAAAATAGGTCAATATGACCAAGAATATCCCAATACTTGGTCAAGTACCAACAATACCGATAGCTCTGTCTCATGGTGATTCTGTTTATTTTCCATGCACGGTACTATCTTCTGTGTTGTTCTTGCATTATTTCCTTCTTATTCTTCGTCTTCATCATCATCATTTATTTCTTCTATCTCAAGGTTTTGTTTCTATGGTTTCTTTGTCTTTGTCTCTATCATTGGGATGTTCCAATAAGCATCCCAATCTTCCATGATGTGGCCCATCTCCTCTTCAGTGACCCTATATAGTGTGGGAAACCATTCCTGACTTGGGTCCTTCTTTGCTAGGATATACATGTGATGGTGCCCTGCCTTAAATCATGAAACTACCTTGTAGGATTCTACCACCTATGGTAATATATGTTGTGTCCTCCGGATGATTTTCCTAATTACTTTCTTATAAATATAAAATGCAATATTTTTATGCTATTGTCTCCCCTTATGTGCAGTATGCCACAAGTTCGTGTACCTCGTCGCCAAGCATGGTTTACTGGTTGCTGACAAAAATTGTGAGTCTTCCAGTTCCCTCCATGCCATTAATGTTATCAATATCAATAACCATGTGTAGTGAAATTCCATACCTTTGTCTTGTGCGTCTCTATAGTCTATCTAAAATTGGTTGACTAAGAAAGTTGCCTAGTTCATCTATATTCCTTCAACGCACTTTTATGTCGTTGTTATCGCTCCTATTGGAACTTGATCTCTGTGACATTTTATTGGAAATTTTCAAGCTAACACTTTCATTATGAACTTGACGCAGTTGTCATCGATATTTTCTACATCAAGTATGCACACTGCTCTGAACATACCAAACTTATCTTTCATCTTCTCTATTAATGCTTTTTCATTCAACTTGTCTATGAAAAGTAGTGACAGATCCTCCCATGTTGTTGCTAACCCTGTAATCCATGTGATCATCTCTGTATCGATGGACACTACTCTGTCCAGCCAAATATATCCTCCATGGATGCAACTTAGCAACATCTTTACATATGCATTGATCTCTGTTGTCCTACCAAAATGCGATATTTGCAATAAGTTCAGGATCCCTGATTTCTCTAAGATTGTTTCCCAAGTATTTGGCTCAAATCTAATGAACGGTGTCTCTAGATTAATGAATGTCTTTAGGTATTTCCTAGGTGCTAAGTTTGGGAAATTATTTTCATCTAACAGATCGTGATCTATGAACTTCAAGCTTAGTATTGCTCCCAACATATCCCCTTCAACTATTACGTCGGGTGGAATCTCCGGTTCCACAAGGTAATACTTTTCTTCCTTCGGAAAGTTGGCTGGCTTTGCTAATGGCTTCCTTGGTGGTACATATTCCCTTGGAAAATTTTCTGAACTCGGCTCTAATGTTGATGCTCCTAGAGTCTCTTCCCTCACCAGTACGACTGGTGACTTAGTGTGATGTTTCTTTGGTTGTGACGTTGATGACATAGTTCCTTTGGGTAGCGCCATAGCTCTCTATAAATTCTCTCTACAACTTTTTGTACTCGGCTCTACCTACGTTCACTTGGCTCTTCATTATTTAATTCTCTATGAAAACTCCAAGTAAAAGTAACTTATAGATGTCTAACTTTCAACTTCTCTTATCACTTATCTCTAGTTGTTTCTATTCTTCATGCCAAAACCTGTTCTCCAATCCACTTACCTTCGTATTCAATGTTTGCCTTAACTTTTCATTAACTTTGTATCCTTGTTGGATTATGCATTATTCATTTATGGTTATGTAGCATCACTACTTGGTCGCATGTCCGCTCTTAAATACTTTCCCCTTCAAGTTGGATCTTTCATGCCTTCAACCATCATCTACACGGATCTTCATCCTTTCCTTCTTTCTTCATACTTTCTTTTGCATGTATACACAATTCACCTTCCTCTTTATTGTCTATCATTTTTTGATTCATACTTCCAACCTTCAAACTCATTTATTTATTTTCTATTTTTCTCTTTTTATATCTATAATACACTATGGTACACATATTGCATGCTGAGACTAGTGAACGGTATCCTGGTTGTCCCTATACAATTTCATCTAACTAACATTAACCATTCCATCCACAACTTCTTCATCCAGTTTCTCCAATTGGACAACACCTACATTTGTCACAAACTTGATCACACATGGTCCTATCTAATGCATATGGAACTTCCCTGGGTGTTGCAAAAATGTGTTGTCATAAAGTAACACTAAGTCTCTGGTCTTAAATTTATTCTATTTAATGTACCTGTCATGCCAATATTTCTCGTGCACTCTCTGCACTTGATAATGGAAACCTGCAACAAATCGGTCTTCTTCAAGTTTTATTAGTTTTGATAGTCTCTTCTCCATTTCTCTAGAATTTGTAAGCTGTGGCATCGTAGCAATGTGCACACTTGATATGATAAACTCCATCGGCATCAAAACTTCTTGACCATACATTAATCTAAATAGAGTTTGTCCTATCAACTTTTTTCTTGTAGTCCTATATGATCATAATACTACTGGAATATTCACATCCCAGTCATCCTGACTTACATTGCAAACCCTTGTCAATGCATGTTATGGGATCTTATTGAATGCTTCTACTGTGTCATTTGCTTGAGGATGGTATGGTGTACTCTTATGATGATTGATATGAAACTCCTTAGTCAATTTTGCAAGGGCATCCAAACCTTTTCACCACATTTTCAAATACAAATCACATAGTTGTCTCCACGCTGCAATCTCTGACTGGTTTTGCTTCGGCCCATGTGGTTAAATAGTCTATTTCAGTAATGATGTACCTATCTCCCAACCTCTTAGTTGGTGGATTAATCATCCCAACAAAGTCCACTGCCCATTTTTTAAATGCTTGCAATGTCACTTGTGGAACTAAGGGCATTTCATCTCTCCTAAAAGGCTTTCCAAGTCTCTCACAAACATCACAACTTTGGAAAAATTCTTGATCTTCTTTGTGGAGGGTAGGCCACCATCATCTTGCATGAAAAATCTTTTGAGTTGTTTCATGTCCTATATAGTGACCTCCTGCAACCCCTTCATGCGCCACTAAAAAGATCATATTCCTTTTATGTTCTAATAGACAATGTCGCATAATACCATCTGCGCCTAACTTGTATAAATTTCCTGCTATCAACTAATAGTTTTCTTCCTTCACTACCAGTTTCTTCTTCTACATCACTATAAACTCTGGAGGAGATACTCCCATATTAAAGAACTAAACTATGTCTGTAAAATAGTCGTCAACCATTTGTACTGAAAATAAGTGTGTATGTTAAGCTATCATCCAAGTTTCCTGCATATTCTCCTTAGAATATGCATGACAGGTGATTTGGTCCCGAATTAAATTTCCATGGTTTCATGTTCACCTCAAAGTCATATTCTTGGAACAATAATATACATCTGCATATTCTCCCCCCCCAACATTGTCTTGTAAATTAGGTATCTCAATGTGGAATGGTTTGCATACATATTAAAGTGAGATCCCAAAAGACAATGTCTGAACTTTTGTGAGGCATACACCATGGCCAAACCTTCTCATTCTATCGTACTATAGTTATGTTCTATAGATGATAAATTCCTACTTGTGAATACAATAGGATGGTCTAACTCTCCTTCACTTAGTTGTGAAAAAACTACTCCTAATGTTATAGACGATGCATCCACATGAACATGAAATTCCTTGCTCCACTGAGGAAAAATAAAATCGACGCGGTGACCATCTTCTATTTCAATGTATCCATACTCTTCTGATATTTTTCATTCCATTGATAATTCACTTACTTCTTTAGCAACTTCTCCATAGGGGTTGTGATATGTGCATATCCTTTGATGAAATTTCTATAATATCTTGTATGAACCAATGTGGATTTCAATTGTTGCACTAAAGTTGGTGATGGAAAGTTAACAATCATCGCTATCTTTGCAGGGTCAACTAACAATCCCTGTTTACAAACCACATGGCCCAATAATATTCCAAAGGGCACACAAAAAATGATTTTATTCAAATTCAACAAGATTTGGTACTGTCTATTGTTGACACTTGAATCTGTTAGGACCGAAACGGCAACCTCACGAGGATGTAAATCCTCTTGCATTTTTATAGAGGTGGTACTCCTCTTTATATTTTCTTGGGATTTCTGTATATTCAAAATGTGGGACTTAAAAGAACATTGTTGTAGGAATTAAAGAAGCATAGATATTGCAAGAAAATAAAAGTAAAATGTTTTTGTTTTCTTTTAAAGAAATTTCCTGAGAAAGGACCAGGAATCACACACTTCACACATTTAAAGCAAATAAGAAAAATTTCCTCACATCCATCATAGTTTAAGATAAATATTTTTTATCACATAAAATAAAAAGAAGATGATCTGCATGCAAAACAAAACTTTAACAAAGCAGCCACATGGGCAGCTCAAACAAATATAATGATAGATCAACCTCAAAGACTTTATATTCTGAAAAAAGGGTTACAAAGAACAGTCGAGATTGTTCCCAAAGTAGTTCTCTTGAAATTTCTACAAAATATATAGTATATTACATATTATTTGAAATTATAAATGTGTTTGTCTTAAAGAATGGAATTGGGGCTCCCGCAGACCATAAAGAAAATAAATACAAGAAATAATATTTTAGAAGGACGACAGTGTGTGGTACAAGAATCAACAAGACCCGGTAAGAAGAAAAAAGGAGTTATTAGTCTTCAGTTAAACCTTTCTGTTAGCACCAATTCTTGCAAGGGGGTTGTTTCTCTCTAGTTTCGGGCCCTTGGTGTTAAATGCGAAGAAGCAGGGCTTAAAATCCCATCAAATACAATTTATCCAAGGCTGCAGCCGTGAGCGTGAAAGCACATACTTAGAAAAGTCCATGTCGGGCTTAAAATCAAGCGAGCGGGCAAAGATCACCTTTCAACGACAAAGATCCATCGACATGAAGATAAACGATCATCGGGAAATTGCGATCAATGGAGATGCGCAAGGTATAGTGCAAGAGATAGCACCCATATTCCATGATTTAATCTGGGCCCTCTGATCATAGGGCGTATGGCGCACATACACGCTTTCGACAATTTGGTCACCGGGAGAATGGGGAAGAGGTGCATCACGGACTCCCGGTGGGAGGATTCCCTAAATGAATGACACCATTGGATCAAGGAGCGATCTCGGTCGCTTGATATCGGAAGAAACGTGGTGGAGGGTCCAGGCCAGAAGGGGCCCCATGTCTAAATATGGATCTCATCCATCCATCTAGGGACGACACTCAGGTGCATTTCATTTAAAAAGGGCGTGGATCTGGGAGGTCATGATCTGCGCAACCAGATCTATGGATGAGGTCAAATTCTAGACCCCCTCCATCGTTCTTCCTTTAATGGGGGGTTCCAGAATTTAGCACACAAGTTTGAGCGGCTGAGATTAAAGCGCTCCGATCTACAACGCACATCCAATTTCGAACCCCCCTTTTCATTCTGACTATAGCGAAGGGGGGGGAGGTTTGGAATGAGGCAGTTTTTAGTGTGGGCCCCCCTGCCGTGGCACCTCCTCCTTGTATTGGCCCCCACTTCTTCCAAACCATGTACTACCTCCCTCTTCCTCTGCCATTTGTCCTCCACTCACCCTCATGGTATATCCCTTTCCCCTTCACTCCCTCTTTCCTTTCGACACCTGTCCTTCTCTCTTCCACATCCATCTGCCATAAGAAATGTGTCCTCTACTCTCCCAGGTGGCATGTCCCTTCTCTCTGACCTGTCGCATTATGGACTCCTCATCACCTTCCTGGGGCACATCACTTCATCGTTTGGTGACACGGCCCCCCGCTTCTCTACCTCTTAGCTCTCTCACCTCAAAGCCCACGTATTATGCCACGTTCGTCCACATGGCCCCTCCTCAAACCATCATCCTCTCACCTCCTACCATGTGTCTCTCTCTCCCAATCACCTCCACCTCAACACCTTCCACCATTCGTTGTCCCCTGCCTCTGTATCACTTCCACATAAGTGCCCCCATCTCACCTTCATAGTGTTGGCACCTTCACCCTCCTCATCAGATCCTCTTCCACGCCTGCCATCTAGGTCCCCCCCGCAGTAGTCCAGTGAAACAACAGACATCCAAAGAGAGACTGCCACGTCCTACAGGGGAAAAGTTGACTAGGCCTTATCTGATCCTAAGAGAGCAGTTATTGAGGTAGTTAATGGTAGTTGAACGTCGTCTCCTTCTATAAATATAAGGTCAGGAAAGGACAAAACATAGAGGCAGACTGTCAGTATATCCTGACAAGGGTCACGTCTGATAGAAGACTGCATGGGCAGTCTACCCAACGTCTGCATGTGAAGCCTGACAGAGAAGCTCCTCAACGTCAAGCATTGAACTCATGACGTGATCATGCCTTCAGCACCTGAGTCAGCTCCAAGTATATGTAGGCATTTTTTCCATTTTTGTAGGGGGGATGGGTGGAGCCATGCTCTCGAATTGTAAAGCTTTAATGAAATTTATGGTTCTCTTGTTATGAGTTGTATCTGAGACCTCCTATTTAATGAAAGTTAGCTTCTCTCCATCTCTCTGTAAGCTTTGTTTTAAGACACTCAGAATTGGCAGGTCCAGTCGAGGGTGATTAAGTTGTGTGATGTATGTTTGATCATGAGAGTGTTTTCACCAGTTTTAAATCAATCTCTTGTGCCTTTTTCTCCCTCTTACCCTAAGTAGCTCATTGAAAGATTCAAGCGAGTTGTTATAGTAGCCACTGTGATGTAGGTATGATCATTGTGTTACTGTAACTGTGTCATCCTAGAACATTTCAATGTTTGTTCTTTCTTCTACAGGTTGTTGGAAGCTTGATGCCTACGGCAGACCTTTGTAGTTTATCTCCGAAGTATTCCTCCTACTCACCCTTATTACAACTTACTGACTGAAGTTAGATCAAGACCTCACCTACTTGTGCATAGCCTGGCCCAGGATTCTAAGTTAAAATGATATTCTTCTAGGTCTCTATCCATTCGATCACCCCTTTACAAACAATCATAGAATATAAATTGATGGGCATCAGGCTCTGCTCCTGCTGCAATCCAGGAGTGAATTTTGATGCTAACATTTATGGCATTGTTGTCGGGGATGAAGTTGAAGATTTTCCCTGGTATTGAATGGCATTGAGCCTCTGTTCTTGAAGGTGCATCAGGCATCAGAGCCTTACAATATTGCTACTATGCACCTAGCGACTCCACTATTTCCACTTCACTATTTCAGTTGTGACTATTTTTAGCACACCTGAAAGCTGACCCAGAGGGGCTTTCTCGAGAAGGTTTTCAGCAGCTGCTTTCTCATCCTGAGAAGTTTCCTAGGAGAACAACAATGATCAGAGATGGCCTTTGATGGTGAACAAAGACCAGACACATTCAAAGTTGCGCATCTTTCACCTGCTGACTCCATGATAAAGGGATCGATTGGCGACTACATTGTTTCGAGATGGAAAAAATACTGGCTCGGTGGTTTTCCCCCTTTGATTTCTCAGCCATAGCTAGTTATCCCCATCCAATGTCATCTATAAATGAATGGGATGAATATCTTCTGAGGTTCGAAGGCAGCAAGCATGATCATCCTGGTGAGCATCTGTTTAATTTTCATATATGCATGCTTGAGCACAACTTTGTTCACCAGGATGTCTTGATGAAGATGTTCAAGTTCTCATTAGAGGGATATGCCCATCAGTGGTTTTACTCCCTGCCCCCTACTATAATTTCTTCCTTGGATAAGTTTCACGCAGCTTTCAACGCTCACTATCAGAAGTTTTATCCCTCTGAGTTAATTTGTCATAATTGTTGTGAAGGATACAACGATTTCACTCAAGATATAGTTGATTCATAAATAGGTTGCGAGGATGATGGAGATGACTTGGATCATATATCAGTTCATTCTCTTCCCAGTTCATCTGCATCGGACGAAATAAGTGTTTTCTTCCCTTGTGAGGAAAATGCAGAGAATGAGCATGTTAGGGAAACTAATTTTCCTTATAGCCCTTTCCCTCAAAAGCCTAGATATGAGCAGCCTATTTTTTACTCATATGACGATGCAGAGGATATTCCTATCCCTAAAGAAGTTATTTCAAACACTGACCAGGAGCAGCCCATGTTTGATGAATATCCCAGTGAAGAAGAGGAGGGGCTAGATATGCAGATATTCTCATCTTTAGTAATCATAAATGAGCAGCTGGATAAGGAGAAAGAGCCATTCATTCTTATACGTGAGGATATTTCCTGCCATCAGCTAGCAGATGTGATCGGAGTAGACCAAGGAGAAATGGATCAACGGCTTGCATCAAATTTTCACTCATCCATGCTTACCACAGATTTTCATCCATATGGGAGAAGCTGTGAAATAGAGCAAACTTACTATCACCAGGCTAGTAAGTTTTGTCACCCTTTTTATGACCCCATAGGAGAGCACATGGATTTGATTTTTTCCCTTGTATTGAAGCCTCCCAGATTTATCTTACCTTTTGCACTCGGAGGAACACTGAATACTATTACCAAGATGTTGTCACTATTCTATCGTCCCTTGATCAGTGACAGAATAAATAGGTCTTCAGTTAGAAGGTTGTTTGAATGGCTCTGGTGGAAGTATGTTTTCACCTAGCTCTTTGTAAATATCGGTTAGCGTAGTTTTTGTATATAAATAAGCTTCGTCTGGAGCATGTGTGTTTTTTTCTTGTTCTGTAAACAGAGTAATTCAAATTTTCAGTAGGCTCTTTTCGACATAATATCCCAGTGCATGACTCCACAACCCAATGCTAAGACAATTGGAACTGCAGAAAGAGTTCTTAGAGCATCACAGGGACGATTCTATCCCCCATGGAGCCTAATGTTAGCACCAATTCTTGCAAGGGGGTTGTTTCTCTCTAGTTTCGGGCCCTTGGTGTTAAATGGGAAGAAGTGGGGCTTAAAATCCCATCAAATACAGTTTATCCAAGGCCGCAGTCGTGAGCGCGAAAGCACATACTCAGAAAATTCCATGTCAGGCTTAAAATCAAGCGAGCGGGCAAAGATCACCTTTCAACGACGAGGATCCATCGACATGGCAGATCAACGATCATCGGGAAATTGTGATCAATGGAGCTGTGCAAGTTTTAGCGCAAGAGATAGTGCCCATATTCCATGATTTAATCTGGGTCGTCCGATCGTAGGATGCATGGCGCACATCCGCACTTTCAACAATTTGGTCACCGGGAGAATGGGGAAGAGGTGCATCACGGACTCCCGGTGGGAGGAGTCCCAAAATGAAAGACACCATTGGATCGAGGAGTGATCTCAGTCGTTCGATATCAGAAGACACATGGCAAAGGGTCTAGACCAGAAGGGGCCCCATGTCTAAATATGGATCTCAGTCGTCCATCCAGGGACGACACTCAGGTGCATTTGATTTAAAAATGGCGTGGATCTGGGCGGTCATGATCCATGCCCAGCGGACTCCCGGTGGGAGGAGTCCCAAAATGAAAGACACCATTGGATCGAGGAGTGATCTCAGTCGTTCGATATCAGAAGACACATGGCAAAGGGTCTAGACCAGAAGGGGCCCCATGTCTAAAT
>JASDQU010737150.1:186651-205147 GCA_032191745.1 Picea mariana | reverse complement strand
CCATGAAATTCAATGCATTGATTTCAAGGCTAATTGACATCTTTGCTTCTTTCCCATAAACCAATGTATACGGGGACATCCCGGTGCTATCCTTTGGAGTCGTTCTACTTGCCCACAATGCATCTATCAACTTCAAATGCCAATTCCTTTGGTTTTTGTCAATGGTTTTCTTGAGCATATGAACAAGTGTTTTATTTGTGGATTAAACAAGGTCATTACCTTGTCGATAATAATTCGACGATTGACCCATGATAATTCCATATTCTCCACAAAACTCCGTAAACTTTGACTCGATGAAAATCGAACCATTATCTGTGATAAATTTATCTGGGACACCGAATCTCGATAGAATATTATCTTTGAGGAACATAATTAGCTCTTCAGAATTAGCCTTCTTTAATTCCACTGCTTCCATCCATTTCATGAAATAATATGTAGCCATGAGAATGTACATATGCCCCTTTCTATACTTTTGATTAATTGGCCCGACAACATGAATTCCCCATTGGGAGAATGGTTGTTCTACAATTATGGGTTGTAAAGGCATCGTGAATCTCTTCATTTTTACTTAAAATTGTTGGCACGATATGCACTTCCTTATTGTGGCATACGAGTCTCTGAATATTGATGGCCAGTAGAATCCAACCCTTATTATCTTGTGGGCAGTGGCAGTAGGTGCAAAGTGTCCACCACATATTCCTTCATGGAATTCTCTCATTAGTTATTGGGCTTGGTTTTCATCAATGCATCTCAGTAATATACCATCATAATTTCTCCTGAACAGTATATCGGCAATCAACACATATTGATTTTCCTACATCTTCAATGTTCTTCTCTCCTTGGAGTTCATGGTGACAGGAAATTTCCCAGACCGTAAGTAGAATATAATATCTTTGTACCAATCTGAATCAACTAATGGTTCTCCTACTGAAATTGAAATCATTCCATCCACAGAATCTCCATTCATGATGAGCTTGCATAAACCTTGTCCTTTGATAGCTTTTAAAGGTTTAATCTCGATGTCATATTCTTGTATATTTTTCAACCAGTTAGCCCACTTTCCTTCTCTCAATTGTTGATTTAGAAGCATCTTCACTAGCAATGAGGGAACATAAGAAATAACATGGGAGTTCAATATGTACGTCTGAAAATGCATTACTGCTTTTACAAGAGCCAAGGATTTCTTTTCCAATTCTGAATACCTCAACTCATATTCATGTAAGGTTTTTCTCATGAAACTTATTGGGAGTTCTTCCCCTTTGGTATTCTTCTGATTAAGGACAAATGCAACAACTGTCTATGTAGCAAATGAATAGATGATGAAATCCCTTTGAAAGTCCAGACTAATGAGGATTGGAGCTATGGTGATTGCTCCTTTGATATTATTGAAAGCCTCTTGAGTATCTGCTATTCATTCAAACCTCTTCTCCTTTTTCAACAACAAATTGATCGGCTTTACAATATTTGCATAGTTAGGAAAAAATCTTTGCACAAAATTGATCTTGCAGAAAAATGATTGGACTCCCTTCTTGGATGTCGGGGGGTTGAGCTCATTTATTGCTTTAACTCTTTATGGATCTATGTAAATCCCTTCCTTGCACACAATGTGGCCTAACAATTTGCCTTTAGTTACAACTAATAAGCATTTCTTTGGATTTAGAGAGACACCATATAGTCTACATCTTTCAATAACATTTCTTGGATGATGGATATGATCACCCCTTGTTTTTAAATGCACTATCAAGTCATCTTGATAATCTTCCATAAATTTTCCTATCAAACCGATAAATGCATGATCCATGGCCCTCTAGAGTGTGGCTCCATCATTCTTCAAACCAAAGGGAACTATAGCATATGCATATGTCTCCCAAGGTGTGATAAATGCCATATTTTCCCTATCTTCCTCATCCACCAAGACTTGGTCATAGCCAGAAAAACCATCCAACATGGACATGTAGGTTGATCCAATGACTTGTTGGAGAAGGAACTACATATTAGTTAAAGGAAAGTTATCCTTTATACTTGCTCTGTTAAGGTATCTGAAGTCAACACATATTCGGATTTCCCCGGTATTTTTTCTTACAATCACAGGATTTGAAAGCCTCTGAGTGTCTAATGGGATAAATTATTCATGCCTTCTTCAATTTCTCCAATTCAATCTCTACCAGAGGTTTCAGTTTGGGATTCATCATCCTTATTTTTTGCTTCACTGAATTTTCTTCTTCCCTCAAAGGAATGATATGTTGGAATATAGTTTTATCGTAAGTTTTCAAATCATCATAGGTCCAAGCGAACACATCAATGTATTCTTTGAACAAGGAAACATATTGATCAACTTCTTCAATGGTGCAATCAACTCCCAAGTTGACATATTTCGGGGAACTGTCAGTGCCAATATTGACTTTCCTTGTCTCTTGCACTTTTCAAATTGAAACTTCTTCAAGGATATTCTTAGCATGATCATCTTTCGTAAAAAGAGATTCATATTGTATAAAATCTTTGGAGATAGTAGACAAGTGATCATCTCCATCATCATCATCATTCAACAAAAAAAATTCCAGTTGTTCATCGTTCTTAAATTCTTGCAAATATCCAATGTTATCGGGCACGGATGGTCGGAAAGCTCTTTCTACATGGAAATATTTTTTTCTTTAGATATCATCTGGGTTTGACAATGAGGTCACCAAGGCTAATGAATCTACTTTGTGATTATTGTCCCTTGGAATGAAATAAATGTTGAAGGAACCGAAGGATTCTATCAATTTGTTAACTCTTTTGAAATATAACTTAAGTCTTTCCTTTTTTATTTTATACCTCTAGGTAACCTGAGTGATCACTAACTCTGAGTTGCTAGTTACAATTAGATGCTCTATTTTCAGTTCTTGTGCAAGGATCATCCCCTGAATCAAAGCTTTGAAAGTCGACTTTCGTATATGCGTGCTTCCATATATGCACATATATTGTATCCAACTTCTGTAAATGCACATTTACAGAAGTTGGCTTCTATATATGTGCATATACGGAAGCACGCACATAAGGAAGCAAACTTTCATAAATGAGCATTTATGGAAGGGTGTTTTAGTAAATGTGCATTTATGAAAATTGGCTTATGTATATGCACGTATAAGTAAGCGTGCATATACAGAATCCAACTTCCATAAATGTGCATATACGGAAGTTAGCTTTCGTATATGCGTGCATATACGAAAGCACGCATTTATGGAAGCCAACTTCCATAAATGCGCATATGGAAGTTGGCTTTTGTATATGCACACATTTATAGAAGCACACATATATGGAATCCAACTTCCGTAAAAGAGAAGTTAGGGATGCACACATATATGGAAGTCAACTTCTGTAAATGCGCATTTACAGAAAAAGGTTTCCGTATATGCACGCATTTACGGAAGCACACATATATGGAAGCCAACTTCCGTAAATGCGCATTTGGGGAAGCATGCATATGTGGAATTCAACTTTTGTAAATGTGAATTTACAGAAAAGGGATTTCGTATATGCACATATACTGAACAAGAATTTCATATACTGAAGTTGGTTTCTGTATATCTGCACTTTTGAATATGCGAATATAGTGAATCCAACTTCCATAAATGTGTATTTACGGAAGTTAGCTTTTGTCTATGCACATTTATGGAAGTTGGCTTCCGTATATGTGTGCTTTCGTATGCATGCATATACGGAAGTCAATTTCCATAAATATGCATTTATAGAAGCCAACTTCCATATATGTTCTCTTCCGTATACGTGCATATACGGAAGTCAAATTCCATAAATGCGCATTTACGGAAGTCGGATTCTATATATGTGCATTTATGGAAGTTGTCTTCCGTATATGTGCACTTTCGTATACGCGCGTATACTGAAGAAACTTATGTAAATGCACACTTACAAAAAATTTATGCAGTATATGCACATATATGGAAGCACGCATATATGGAAGCCAACTTTCATAAATGCACATTTATGAAAGTTGGATTTTGTATATGCACATTTACGAAATTTGGCTTTCATATATGCGCGCTTACGGAAGCGCGCATATACGAAAGCCAACTTCCATAAATGTGCATATATGAAATCCAACTGAAGCGCTCATATACGAAATCCAACTTCTGTAAATGCACATATATGAAACCCAACTTTCATAAATGTGCATTTACGAAAGTTGGCTTGCGTATATGCGCATTTACGGAAATTGGCTTATGTTGGCGTAAAAGTGATCAGACCAGGGTCCTTCTTAAGTTACCAACAAAAGGTACTGAAGTAGTCTAGAGAGCTGGCATTTTCATCTTCCCAGGAGGGAAGAAGTCTCACCTGAAGTGAAACAAAGACAAGAAATAAAGGGAAGGGTAAGGAGAATACTTAGACAAACCTCTGAGTTATCAAGATTCATATTAGTCTTGTGCAAGATAGATTAAACATGT
Organism: Picea mariana; assembly: GCA_032191745.1. Lineage (NCBI taxonomy): Eukaryota > Viridiplantae > Streptophyta > Pinopsida > Pinales > Pinaceae > Picea > Picea mariana. The sequence continues at coordinate 200,705 of JASDQU010737150.1, read as the reverse complement.
AACAGTTATGGATATCTCCTAAATAAGAATAAAGAGAACAGATTTGTGTCATCATTCATAATGAATCAATTTAAGTATATCAGACATAAAAGATAATACAGAGCAACATTCAATACATTCAGAAGACTAAATACACAAGAATATATTCAAAATTTACGCCAATATATATTGCCATATCAGGTTCTTCTCATAACTCAATTCCCATACATTTGGTAATCAAAGGATGCTCCTCATCAAATATAAGGAAAGGTTACAGTATCCTGCTCCTCTACATCTATACTGATACAAAACTATGATACATTGATAGTTTGGTTCTTACTCATATCTCAAGACTCAACTACAATATCAACATGAGTGATTACATTCAAAATTTGCGCCAAGAACATTCAATTATATTGCCATATCAGGTTCTTCTCATAACTCAATTCTCGTACATAAGTAATCAGAGGATGCTCCTCATAAAATACAAGGCAAGGTTACAGTATCCTGCTCCTCTACACCTACACTGATACAAAACTCTGGTACATTGATAGTTTGGTTCTTACCCAGACCTCAAGACTCAACTACAATAACAACATGAGTGATTACAACAGTGACTCGAGCAATACCTATAATAACAACAACAATATTCATACTAGCCATTAGCTATTAATTGTTAATTGTTAACCCTATTACAATCATATCAATATCATATATACAAGATGATCTAGGTTTGTTGGATGAGAACTCGAGAGTTCTCTCTTATTCTTGATCTTGTTGCAACTTATTTCCTCAAAGTTTATGTTTCCTTGTCCTTCCAACCACTTTTTGTTTCTTTCTTTAGTCCATTTTCCATCTCCTCAACAACTTGCGCAACTTATGTTTACCAAAATGAAGTTGCAATATGGCATACGCAACTTCTATTCATCAAAATGAAGGGCCCAATAAGCTCCAACTACAATCCTTGGCTCATCCCAAGTCAAATCTTCGGCTCTTTCGTGGTCTCTAGGTTGGCCTATTGTTTTCCTTTATCTTTTGTCTGTAAGTTGATTTTGCTTCCTGCTTGCGTGATTTCCTCTTTGGCATATTCAAATGAAGGGCCCAACTCTAAGACTACTTCGAGAGCTCTTTTCCTGACCTCTTGGAAGTTGTCCACCTTATCCTGCCACTTTTTGGCAAGTAATGAAGCTTCAACAACAATTTGTTGAGTTGAGTCTGTAATGAATTATTTGGGATTGGATGCAACTAGAGAGTTCCATTCCGAGTCAGCTATGGCATCCACTTGATGCATCTATAGATACCATGTCTGGACTACATGTTCAAACTCTCGTAGTTCCTTCTTAGCCATAGTTTGAGCTTCATATAGTGCATTGAGATCATTGTCCATCTACTGGATTTTGTCAAATTTCTCTCGTTGTTCCAGTGGATCGAGGGTCTTTGCTTCTTCTTCTTTGAGTTATTGGATCTCCACGTGCAATTCCTCCAATGTTTGGTTGGGCCTTGAAATGATTCCCATCCAATCGTTGATTTCTTTGAAGATTTTTGTGCACTATGCATTCCTTCTATGCAAGGTTTCTCCTGTGTTGTTTCCTTCCAACACGAATTTCTCCAGTTTCTCTTGTAGCTTCTTGAGTTTCAGTTCGTCTTCTCCATTACTCTACCATCTCTAACCAGGCTACCTGAAGTAATTCTATTTTCTCCATAGGCTCGCTTGTTGTGTTGGATTTTGGAAATTGAGGCGTTGTCTTTCTGACCATTGTCCAAGCCTCTGTAAGTTTTTCCTTTACCTATTATACCTTATGTTCTGCATGGATTTTTGAATAATCCTCCTACGTTCATTGTTCTTGCACAAGGAGTCCTTCATGTATCCAGAACTTGGCTTCTCATTTAGCCTACTGAATCCTTTGCTCCAATTGGTCAATTGAGGCTCTGATTATTCCTACCAGTTGCATTGTTGGAAAATGAGTGATATTGTCAGATGAAGTAGTTGTGTCCAGGGAAAATTGAACCTATAGTGGAAGTCCACTAGACATTTAATGTCTGGATGGTTTCTCGACCTCTTCTTCCCCTAGGGATGGACCTTACAACTGATGTGAAAGTCTAGTCTTCAAAGTCGTTAGAAATAGAGGGAAAACCTATGTCTTGGCTAGGAAAAGTTGCAGTAATTTTGTGCATCGTTGTGGATCTTAGAATACTAGCTCCAGTTGTTCTTTCAGGGATGTTGCGCTCTGCCTCGATGTGGTTTGAGTTTTTTTTTGAACCGGTTGTGCACCTACCCCTATTTGTAACCAAACTTCTAGAGTTATGCTTCTATTGATGGGAGTCTAAACATTGACTGTTGAGAGAGGACTCTAGGTGCATGGAACTTGTCGTATTGGAATAAGTAGTGGAATTTCGTCTTCCTGACTCTTGCCGAAGTCAGAGTGCCTAGAATAGGTACCAATGGAGCGGATGACTAGCTCGTGGCTTTAGTATGTTCTGGTACATTCTCAAGTGGGTCGGGGAGATCCATCTGCATGGGCTCAGGAGAAGTGCGTTGGGATGGAATGGTTCTGTCTTGCGGTGGCCATGGGGCTTGTGGTGACGATGGAGCTTGCTTAGTGATGATGGTTATGAAGGCGGTGGTGTCTGGCTTAGGATCATCTTGGATGTCGATCACAGTTTGGGAAGCTCGAGCGGCTGCTCTAGTAAGAGGTAAAACCAAGGATATTGGTTGTGGATTCAATATCTTCATAGGATAAATACATGTTCGAGGTATCTTAATTGAGGGATCCCATATGAAGGTAGAAAAAAGAATCTCATTTACATATTTACATGATAACACGACATGTTTTGGGAGCTGTGGAAACGTAGGCAATGTCTTTTTCTGCTCCAAAGGTTCCACATTCTCTTCTTCCTCTGAGTCTGTCGGCATTTGGACCTTTGGCTTCTTCGTTGTTGGGGTGGAGCTTGGCCCTACTCCTTCTTGTTGGATCATGTTTTCATTGATTCCAATGGTTTGATTGATTGATGTCATTAATTGATTGATGATTGATGTAATGTATATGTATTGTCCTTGATAAGAATGATAGATGTCAAGTGGAAACCAATCGATGAAGATGGATCAATAAGTTGTCATTGATATGATGGATCAATGAGTTATCATTGATATGATGGATCAATGAGTTGTCATTGATACCTGATGAAGATGGATCGATGTGGTTTCATTGATATGATGCATTGTTGAAAAATGTATAGATGACTCATTTATTGTCTTATCATGATTGATAAGGTGCACAAATGGATGAACTCCAAAGTGGTCCCCTTATGGTGAAATCCCTCACGGAAAGACGCTTTGTGGATTGAGTTATCCTAGAAGAATGGTTGNATCAATGAAATTGTTGGTGAAACTATCCTAGATGGATATTTCTTGTCATGCCATTTCCGGTGGTATGTGGAATGTCACATAACTCCTCACGGTTTTAGAGTGATGGCCTTACGAAGTTGGAGGACCCCCATATGAAGGCTTGAAGCCCCCAAGGTCAAAGAAGTCAAAGTGACCCAAAAGAAGAAATCATTGTTAAATGATGAAGTAAAATGACAAAGTCAAGGAAGATTATTTAAATGATAAAGAGAAGTGACAAAATCAAGAAAGATTATTTAAATGATAAAGTAAGGTGACAAAATCAAGAAGGAATATTATTTAAATGATAAAATATTGGAGAAATTTCTATTTATGGAAAGTGGTTAACCCTAAAATAAGGAAAATAGGTTAAGCAACCTAAAAGTGGGTAAAGTGACCTAGAGGATGAAAGTATAAATAAGATAGCTATGGACTCTTGTATTTCATCCTTTTGGTGGATCAATGGAGAGCTTATTGTGAGATTATCTTCTGGGGTATTGATGGAGAGCTTATTATGAGAGCATCTTTGGTATGGATCTCTTGAGCATTATTGAAGACCTATTTTGAGAAAGAGAGCGTGAGGAGGATCTCATGGACGCATCAAAGTTTCGGCAATGTCGGAGATCTTGACGGAAAAATTCTCGGAACTTCAAAAACCCTAGTTTCTGATGCATACGCGGGTTGTCTATGTATAGGGTGTGTATACATTGAGGTATACGTGGGATGACTATGTATAGGGTGAGTATGTATGTGGACTGTATGAGGATAGGGAGCGTATAGTGGATAGAATGGTGAAGACTTGTGTTTGAGTTGGTGCCAAGCTCTTGGGTGATGAGGCAGGTTCCAGATCTGCATTCTATGGCCTCAGATCTATCACTGAGACACTGGTATGGTTACATTATTGTCTTAATGGATATTATTGTTTGATGTGTTGTGAATGCTTAGGGAATTCTTGGTATGGCTTCTATGATGTGGTTCAGTTTGGTTGATTTGGTTGATGGAGTGAGCGGTACTCTTTGGATTCAATGGTGACATGATTGCTATGGTATACTAGTTGATTATACATGATTGAGATAGAACTCATATTGATTTGTTGTGGAGAATGAACAAGCTATTGGAGATATTGGATGTGTTGAGACTGGTTGGTGGGCAGTTTGGACAGTCAGAGACAAAAGAGAATGATATATTGTTTGTAGATGATCTAATTTGATCCTGAAGGATAAACCTTAACAGCTCAGAAGGTATATGCATGTTGTTGTATACACTCGATGCGTACATCACGGGTTGTAGTGAGCCAGAGCACGTATACACGTGGGTTGCACTACTAACAGGTCACGTACCTGTTGACAGATTGATATATGTTGAGGATTGTTGCCTCATCTCAGTTGGTGTTGAGGGTGTAAGTTGAGTCTTGCACTATAGAGCCAGTGCTCTTGCAGAGTTGCACTCTATTCAGTTGTTGTTGATAAACCCCAAGGATTGTAGTCCGTAATAAAAAGAAAATTGTACATACATCTTGTGTTCCTTGTGATGATGAGTTTTTTATCATATAGTGTTGATATATGTTCACATCTAACTGGTTATAAATGACAGCAATGATTAATTAGTAAAAGTTGAATGTTAACTAAGGATTTTTGTGTAAGAGGGAAGTTTTAGTAAAAAGATCCCCACACTCATTCACCCCCCCTCTAAATGTGGTAGGTGTGTCCAACACTTCTTTCCCATTTTTCTTTAGGAGCTCTGGAGGCAAGAGGTAATGCATGTCAGACTTGAGTGGATTATGCTTAATGCCAATCCACGACGTGACTTCTTTATCAAATGTTTCCTCATCAAGGTAGAAGGGGAGAAACCTGGAGTGTAAGTCTTCAAACCTCGCATGCCTCGACTAGACAAGGGTATTGTGGTGATTTAGGCCAAAGGATATGTTCTAGGTGTTATTGGATTAATCGGTAAATGCGGACATAAACAGATCTCTCTAGATTCCACAGGAAACTAGAACAAAACATAACATAATGCACACTTCACCTTAAACTTCATCATCATATGAACTAGTTTAATGGTTTGCACGTGACATACCTTTTAAACGATGCTTGTCCCTGCTAGCATACTTTATGTATCTCCTTCCTTGAGTTTGCAGAATATTAAGCCTATCTAAGAATCACAAACCGACAAATAAGGGGAACAAATATCTATATATTCTAATGAAGTCTATGTATATGATCAAGGAATTATACAATAGAAGATGAGAGCTTATATAAGGAAAAAATGCATTACTGTATTAAGTGAATAGAAAGTGGAGAATACAACCCATGCCTTGATGTTGCAAGGTCCCCTTTCGATGGCTCTTTTCTCCAACACACACACCTTTGCTCCAATGTCTTGAATGAAGAAGATCCACAATTTGACTTGAAGAACTAAAGAAAATCTCTCAAGCATAATCTGAAGTAGAAATCTCCATACAAATATTAGCCTATTCAACCTTAACCTTTTCCATGAGAGATCCCTCTTTATATAGTGTTAAAGAGAGATGGATGAGGAGATTAGGATGATCCCACCAAATCAGAGAAGCGAGTAATATCCAAACTGATTGGAGGCCACCTCATCTTCTAGAAGATCCCCTTCTAGAATATTCATGAAATTTGACTTTTCCCATGCGTTAAGCATCGTCACACTCTATACACAAGAAGCATGCAACGACATCGTAGTCTAGGTATATTTCAGAGTGTGACAATCAGGCATCATTGCACCCCATGCATATAGTAGGGTGTGACGACCTTCCTTCATATGGTTTTTGGCAGAGGAAAGAAAATCACTTTTCCCATGGAGAAAGTCTCTTTTAATATTTTTAGGGAACATGAACACATGTTATCAGGTGATCATTGAGGTGACCAAAATAATGTGTAATAGAATTCCCACCAAAGTATGAAGCTAGAACTCATGACAGCTGAAATACTTTGTAGAATGTGTGTCGAAAAAAAGGAGTGCATCGATCAGGAACCTGCAAACAAACAAGCAAATGCATAATATCATACCAATTCTGAGGTAGGCATTCCCATGCTCAGACTACAAGTGACTTTAATCATAAGTGTCAAGTGAGTCATGGCCACTAACCATACACTGTGGATCCATGTCATCATGATTCGGCATAGCCACCAGGAATACACTGTGGATCTATGCTCTAAAAGAATTCAAATTCGGATATAGCCACGAGACATACACAGTGGATCTATGTGTCAATACTTATTCATGAATACTCCATCGCAACCTAGACCAAAATGATAAGATCAAGGTTCTTCATTTCCATCGTATCTAAGTACAAATCTAGCCATGTGATTACAGGTGCCGAAATCGAACATGGTAGAAACCACTTGATTACCGATCATTGATGAAAATCGTTAACAAGTGTGAGGGAAATCACCATTGATGTCAATGATTCCCAAGGTACCCAAGTACAATCCAGCAAATGTGAATAAATGAGTTGAATTCAAACACTCAATGGAATCTTCCAATCAGGGGTCAATGATGTGAACCCACTATTGAAAGTGAAGAAACCTGCCATTGAGGCATGCAGGATCTAACGTACTAAATGATTTCTAAGTATTGTTCTCGGGTAATGAGTTGAATTCGACAGTAAAAGTGTAACATACCCAGCCACCCATAGGCCAGGGCATGCTACCTTCAAGCCCACCCTTGGACTTTGTACTCTTACCGATACCTTATTTAATTAATAAGAACGCATAAGATACAATATTTAGCGACATGCACAACAATATCTAGCAAGCATGCATAGTCTAAAGATCCAATTAAATGATAATTAAATATACATGAGAAATACATTCATATACATGTAAATGATACCATAACAGAGAGAACTTATCTTTATGAAATATGACACCAACCGGTTGCATACCAAGGACATTCCACCCAACCATAGACACCACTGCTCTAAATCTCAACAGCAACGTCACCCCCAAGCCAGGGATATGAATCCATAATGACGGTTCAAGAGTGTACTTGGGTTCCCAAACCAGTCAACTCTCACAGGTTTCCCAAACCAGTCAGCTCTCAACCTCTCAGAGGCTTCCCATATCTCACAAAAATCCAAGTACCCAGCTCTCTTCTACCTAGCTTGCACCACCCGAGAGAATAGACCTCCACCCTTATCTGCCATGCAGCCCCTCAGGCAGTCCTTCTCCTTATTCGGGCTCCAGCGCAACTGGTCCAAAATCTTAATGCTGGAAATCTTGGGACTCGCAGCTGTGAGAAACGTTGGACACATGCCAACGCATCTCAGACATGCAGGCCTCAAGTCATGAATGGATCACACCAGTGACCACTACAGCCCACCATACCGTGGCTAATTCTCCATCATATCAGTTCCCTTTCCCAAGACAAGACACGGATGAGGATGGATCAATGAATGGGTAAGTGGGTCCATGAAAGTGTGTGAGGGAAATGAATGAACGTACAGGAAATCAACGAACAAGCCATCCGTCCCAACCCCCCCCATCAGACTAGAGGCGAGTTTAAGTAACTTCATGAGGAATCAAGAACCTCTTGGCCTTCCCCTAATAATCTCACATAATCGATCCCCTCCCTTAGACAAAAAGGGGTAATTAAAATAGGAATAAACACTTAGCCCCTCAAGCCCCCTCTCTTGTGGAATCATAGCCCCCTATAACTCTAGTCCTTGTCCGTCTAGCAGCCATCCATGTATTTATTATTAATAATGGTAAAAACATTACATGTCTTGGGCACACTGTCCTTTTAATAATTGTTTGAGCACTCTGGCCTCTTAGCATTGTAACAATACATTATTTAAAATGGGGGTTCAAAACCTGGGGTGTTACATCTCCTCCGCCTTATTTTTGCACTGTCCTCAGTGCATATACAAAATAGAGATCAAAATATCAAATTTATTCAAAAATCTGTGGGTACTCTACCCTCATTGCATCTTCATGCTCCCAGGTGGCATTCAGGACCGTAGCAGGTCTAGTGAACTTTTACCAGCCCTATAACTCGATTTCGGAGCATTTTGACTTTTCTGCCCAATACTCGCACTGGCTGAACTGGAAAATATCCCTCTGTCTTTACCTGAATCAGACGCCAATCAATAACATGGTTAGCATCATGTACATATTTCTTTAGTAAAGAGACATGAAATACATTATGCACATTCATGGAAGCAGGCAATGCAAGCATGTATGCAACTGGCCCTATTCTGTCCAATATTTCAAATGGACCATGGAATCTGGCTGCCAACTTTGTACAACTACCCAATTTCAAAGAGATTTTCTTGGGCTTCACTTTAAAAAGTACATGCTCCCCTACTTTAAATTCTCTAGTTGTCTTGTTCTTGTCTTCATAAACTTTTTGTCTATCCTGAGCTGCAATTAAATTCAGCTTGATCTTGACCACCTGGTCTTCCATGTCTTTGAGCAACTCCGGCCCAAGTACCACTCTAACTGCTGGGTTGTCCCAGCTTACTGGAGTATCACATTTCCTACCATACAAGGCTTCAAATGGGCTCATTCTCAATGAATCTTGATACCCATTATTATTAGCAAACTCAACCAAGTGTAAGTAATCTTCTGACTTAGATGGCTTATCCATCACATACATTCTTAGCATGTATTCAATTATTTGATTGACTCTCTCTCTTTTCCCATCTGTCTAGGGATGATATGTTGTGCTAAAGTTTAGATTTATGCCAAATAATTTAAACAATCCCCTCCAAAAATTGGAGGTAAACTTCATATCTCTGTCTGAGACGATTTTCCTAGGTATCCCATGCAACCTACCAATTTCCTTCATGAAAATTTATGCAATATTAGTCATTGTATGCGTTGTCTTCACAGGCACAAAATGAGCAGCCTTTGTTAATTTTTCAACCACCACCATGATTGAATCATGTTGCTTATTCGTTCTGGGTAACCCTATGATGAAATCCATGGCGATCACTTCCCATTTCTTCTTTGGGATTGGCAATGGCTACAGCAAACCTGTTGGGTTCCTATGCTCATCCTTCACCTTCTGGAATTCCATACATCGGGTGATGTAATCAGCAACATCCTTCTTCATTCCCAGAAAAAAGAACTAGCTTTTTACTGCTGTAATTGTTTTCTGGTAACTGGGATGTCCAACATAAGGAACATCATGCATTTCCTTCAGTACCAAATTCCTCAGTTCTCCATAACTAGGAACATAGATTATATTTTTATGCATGAGTAGTTCATCTTCCTTTATCTCATACTCCTTTATTTTCTGTTGTACATCTCCTTGTTATAAGTTTTCCTTTACCTGTAGGTAATGCTGGTCTGTAACAAGACCATCTAAAATTATGCTCTTCAAGTCTGACTAATGCATACTAACAGTAGTAGAATGCATGATATGCACTCTTATACTAAGTGCATCGACAACTTTATTCTCCTTTCCCTTGATATGCTTGATATCGAAGTCATATTCACTTAGAAATTACAGCCATCTTATTTGTCTGGCATTCAATGTTGGTTGTTCAAAAATATACTTCAAGCCAATGTGGTTTGTCCTTAATTTGAATTTCTTCCCCATGAGATGATGCCTCCACATCCTCAAGGTGTGAACAATGGCAACAAGTGCCAAGTCCTGTGTGGCATAGTTCCTCTCATGTTCCTTAAGATTTCTGGACTCATATCCAATGACATGTCCATTATGCGTGAGGACTCCCCCAAGTCCTTCATTACAAGTGTTTGTACATATCACAAAACTTTCATTTGGGTCAGCAATATTTAACACAGGTGCACTAGTAAGTAATTCCTTCAACAGATTAAAATTATTTTCACACTCGTGTGTCCGTTCAAATTTAGTTCCCTTATTTTACAAAGAAGTGATGGTATGAGCAATCTTAGAGAACCCTACTATGAACCTTTTGTAGTAGCCATCTAATCCCATAAAATATCTGATGTCTGACACGTTTCTAGGTGTTGTCCATCCTCTAATGGATTCGATCTTCTCTGGATCTACTGTTATGCCCTGCTCTGAAATAATGTGTTCCAAGTAATGGATTTGTTTTTGATAGAAAGAACACTTACTCAACTTTGCATACAATGATGTTCTCTCAGTACTTGCAATACCAATCTTAAGTGATGTTCATGCTCCTCTTCAGTCTTAGAATAGATAAGTATGTCATCCAAGAATACTATGACAAACTTATCCAAATAATTTCTGAATATGCCATTCATTAAGAACATGAAGATAGTTGGTGCATTGGTCAATCCAAATGGCACCACTACAAATTCATAATGCCCATACCTGGTCCTAAAGGTTGTCTTATGAATGTCTTATTCCTTGATTCTTACCTGATGGTATCTTGCCCTCGGGTCAATTTTCGAAAATATCTTTTCTCCTCTTAGCTGATCAAAGAGGTCATCAATTCGGGGTAGAGGTTACTTGTTCTTTATAGTGCACTTGTTCAATTGTCGAAAGTCAATACATAACCTCAAGATTCCATCTTTATTTTTGACGAAAAGTATTGGTGCTCCCCAAGGTAAAACACTTGGACGTATGTACCCTTTCTTCAAAAATTCCTCCAACTGCATTTGTAATTATTTTAACTCTGGTGTGCTCATTTTGTAAGGTGTTTTTGACACCGGGGCAGCTCATGGCACTAAATTGATTGAGAAATCTATCTCCCTTCTTGGTGGCAATCCGGGTATTTCTTGGAATAAATCTTCAAATCCCTGTAGTACCGAGAAATCTTTGAGGCTTGGCCCCTTTGTATTTTCTGGCTCTTCCACATGAGCTACATACAATTGACATCCTTTCCTAAAACATCGTTTTAGTTGTAAGGCTGAAATCTCCCTTATAGAGATGGGTCTTGGAACTCCTTTCAAAGTGCTTTGTTTTCCATTTCCATCAAGACATGTAAATGTCTTGTTATGACAATCTAGGACAACATGATGTTTTTCACACCAATCCATTCCAATCATAATATCATAAGACCCCAATGGTATGATATTTAGATCAATACTAGTATTCACGCCATTAAGACTTACGGAACAACTTCTAACCATGTCATGAATTCTTCTTTTGGTTCTAGTGGCTAACTGAATGAAACTTTCTTTTCCAAGTTTAATTTTCTCCAAATGTAATCTATCCACTATCTTAGGATCAATGTAACAATGACTTGCTCCTAAATCAATCAAAATAGCAACAGGTTGATTTATGATCTTACCTTCCACCTCAATCATATTGGACCGTTACTCTACTTTTCGATCATCTAAATCTCCATAGATTCTTCCCATATCTTCGACTGTTGTAGCCTCTTGGATGTTGTGCACAGTCTTCACTCTATCCTTTATGTGCGGACAATCCTTTTATAGGTGATATTCCTTGCATCCCCAACATTGGATTGGTGGTCTTCCCCTTTTTCCCAAGGAATCTTCCTTCTTGAAATCCCTCTTAGCATATTGATCTTGATGACTTCTATTCGGCTCATTCCTATTGAAGGAAAGTTTCAATGCTTTCCTCCTCTGATATAACTTCTTATTTTTCTTGTCCTTCTAAGATTTATGCAAGGATTCTCTTCCCTATCTTTGCTCATACAAGTATTTAGCCTTCCTGATGGCCTCAGTCAAGGTCTTGGGTTCATCATACTTGATATTTTCCTTATAAAAGGTTGGTAGTCCACTTAGAAATATCTGTATTTTCACTTTCTCATCACCAATGAACTTGACATACTTTAACAATCCCAAGAACTTCTTCTCGTACTCTACCATGGTCATGCTTCCCAACCTAAGTTCAAAGAACTCCTTCATTTTCTTGTCATAGAAATTCTCTGAGAGGTACTCCTTCTGGAAGTACTTCTTGAACTGCTTCCAAGTGATCCTACTTTCATTAACATGTTCCACTTGCTTCAGTTTGTCTCACCACATTGCATATTTCCCGTGTAAATGGTAGGTGGCAATCTTGGCTTCCAAGTTGGACGAATAGTTATGCAACTGGAAATATCTCCTGAGCCCAAGCAACAATTCTTCGGCATCATCTTCCCTTTATCTTTCACCCTCAAAGGAAGGTGTCTTGAGATTCCTCATCTCTCCTTGCAAACTATATACCTCTTGTTTCCTTATTTGGTGTCTGACAGGAGACACCTCTGGACTGCTTACGGGATATTTCGATGCATAAAAATTTATTTCTGAGTAAGGAGGTGAGTGGTGTCCATGAGCTCTGCTAGCACTTCTAGAATAACCAGCTCTTCCATGATCATCCCTTCTTTCATGGCACCTTCCTTCTTCCTCTTGTCTTGATTTTAATCCCTTCTTCATTTGCCTCTGCAACTGATTTAAGATCTACAACACTTGAGCATTTATCTGACTTTTCTCTCTCATCAGTTTCTCATTGTCTTCTTTGTAGTTATGTACTTCCATATTCAGGCTTCTTACCGTTTCTATTAACATTTCCTGCTCTCCTTTTTCCTTCCATCCATTGGACTCTGTCTCTACATTACCAACTCTGGTATTCTGGCCTTTAGCCTTCTTATCATGACTGGAGGCTCCCTCACCTTCTTCCATTTCCTCAATATGCATCTTGAGTTGATGTGTTTAGACCCCTTAATTCTGCAAAATGTGCAAGTGGTCATTTTGTTAGAATTATGCATACCATAAACAAAATTTCCAAACCATGCTATAGGTCTCTTTCTTTTTTTGTTTATGGAGATCATATCCCCATTCTCCAAAAATAGTAGTGTCATGTTATCCTTGGCCGACACAGAATCTCATCCTACATAGGTGCTTCCTTTAAACCACCTTCCTAGGTGACCATGACTAGAAACCACGGCTAAATCCTTCCTTAGCACTTTTATGTCTCGAAGACAACCAATTCAACCCTTAGCCCTTCTTCCCTCAGCTCTCAAATGCATATGACCATGACCATGACCTTACGCTTAGCTAAAGAAAGCGCTTGTCCAAAGCTTCAGAACTTTGGAATTTTCAGCCAAGATCGGATCAATGGTCCTCATCCTCTTTCACAATCAATGATCGAGATCCACTTCGAGACTCCACACTTCGAGAGTCTCAAATTTTTTTTCTTGCCTCCTCCCGGAATGCTTTGACCCATAGTTCATGATCTTCCGATGGGTGTCCTCCCATAAATCAGTGGCTATGAATCACTTTGACTCTTCGAGCTTCGGAAGTTTCAACCTTTCCTCCTGCACTTTCTCTCGAAGTGCTTTCACTCGAAGTCGACGATCCTTCGACGTGTGTCTTCTGGAATCAACAGTCGATATGTACTCCAGCCTTCGGGAGTTTTTGACCTAATGCAACCTGTCATATCTTTCCCCTTTGGAGTGCCCACTCTATGGACTGCATGATTTGTTGCCATGTGGTGAAATACTAGAAGAGGACACGGGGTCCAATCAAGCGAGTGACATGTGTCACGTTCTAACTGACATTTCAATACTCCATATGCTCAAAAATTACTAACATGTGGCACACTTCCCATGTTTCCACGTCATCCCAGGTGAGATCCGCAAGCCACGTCACTTCGAAAATTCTGGGGTCCACATCACCTCCTGGTGATGTCAACGTTCCCCCTCACTTTGGCTCTTCGGGATTTGGAACTTCAGGAGTTTACCAAACTAGCACACTTCCAATTCTCCCGAACTCTGAATTCCTGAACTGGCCAATCTATCACCATGTTTCCTCCTAGATCGAACAAC
>JASDQU010737150.1:176519-186601 GCA_032191745.1 Picea mariana | reverse complement strand
ATGCATGGCTCTCGGTAGATCAATGGTTGAGATCCTTTCGGGTCTTCGGGTTTTAGAAATCTCAAACTTCAAACCTCCTCGAAGTACACAGGATTATGGTGTGTGTCCTCTTGAATCAGGCGATTGAGGCTTACTTCGGGCCTTCACCCAAAATCCATATATCTATGCCACGTCTCTTCTAGATCAGACGGCCCAAATTCACCTAGGATGATCCGACGCTTGAGATTTACTACGGACGATCTAGCGACTGAGATCTATTTTGGATGATTGGACGATCGAGATTTACTTTGGCTCTCCGGTCTTCGAGAGTCTCAAATCTCAACTAAAAACCTCTCGAACAAATTTCTCTAGAGTTACTGATCTGCTAACACGTACCTCCTGGTGATCGATGGTCAGGATCTACTTTGACTATTTCACCTCCTCCTCGTCCACAAACTTCCAGAGTTGTGGATCTCACGCCACCTATCTCTCCTTGATGATGGAGGGCCCCAAACTACTTCAGCTATATGGGGTTTCGATGTTCGATCCCTAACATGACACATCATTGCATGCCTTTCAATTTGCAGGGGAACGCATCGGCAGTTTGAAGTAACCTGCTTTTCGCACCGCAATTCTCCTGATGTTGACACGTAACCCCTTGGTGAAACCGTGGTTTGGATTGCGGGACCTCCTTGGGAAATTATCTCTTGTGCAACTTGGTTCCCCGCAATGCCTCTTGTCTGTCGATCTCACTCTCCAATGGGATCTGATGGTTGTGACCTTAGCCCTTGCTTCCTTTTCATCGGATGACCCTTGTTCACCTGTCCTCTTATCCAATGATCTCAGATATCTGATGATCCTACAGTGGTGATTGCTCTTGAATTCGAAGGGGGATGGTCATGACCCTTCGAACCCCTTACAACGGTTCTCTAACGTTATATCTTCCGCGTAGACTCTGCAACGCCATTCCTCCTGAGCTTTTCAACTTCACGGTCAGAGTTTGATCTCGACCCCGATACTCTGACCAAAAGACCCAGCCCATACCGGCCCGATGTTTCAACCAGAATATCTGATACCAATTTGTAACATACCCAGACACCCACAGGTCGGGGCATGCTACCTTCAAGCCCACCCTTGGACTTCGTACTCTTACCGATACCTTCTTTAATTAATAAGAACGCATAAGATACAAGATTTAGCAACATGCACAGCAATATCCAGCAAGCATGCATAGTCTAAAGATCCAATTAAATGATAATTAAATATACAACAAAAATACATTCATATACATGTAAATGATACCATAAAAGAGAGAATTTATCTTTATGAAAGATGACACCAACTAGCTACAGACCAAGGACGTTCCACCCAACCATAGACACCACTGTTCCAAATCTCAACAGTAGAGTCACCCCCGAGCCAGGGCTATGAATCCACAAGGAAAGTTCCATAGTGTACTTGGGTTCCAAAACCAGTCATCTCTCATAGGCTTCCCACACATTCAACTCTCAAGCTCTCACAGGCTTCCTAGATATCACAGCAATCCAAGTACCCAGCTCTCTTCTACCCAGCTTGCACCACCTGAGAGAATGGACCTCCACCCTTCTCTACCATGCAGTCCCTCAGGAATTCCTTCTCCTTATTTGGGCTACAACACATCTGGTCTAGAATCTCAATGTTGGAACTCTCAAGACTCGCAGCTGTGAGCAACGTTGGACACATGCCAATGCATCTAAGACATGTAGGCCTAAAGTCACAGCTGGATCACACCAGCGACCACTACATCCCACCATACCGTGGCTAATTCTTCGGCAGCTCGGTTCCATTTCCCAAGCCAAGACGTGGATGAGGATGCATCAATGAATGGGTAAGTGGGTGCATGAAAGTGTGTGATGGAAATGAATGAACTTACAGGAAATAAGTGAACAAGCCATCAGTCCCAACCCCCCCATCATACCAGAGGCAAGTTTAAGTAACTTCATGGGAAATCAAGAACCTCCTGGCCTTCCCCAAAGAATCTCACGTAACTGATCCCCTCCCTTAGAAAAAAAGGGGTAATTAAAATAGGAATAAACACTTAGCCCCTCAAGCTCCCTCACTTGTGGAATCATAGCCCCCTATAAATCTAGTCCTTGTCCGTCTAGCAGCCATCCATGTATTTATTATTAATAATGATAAACAAATTACATGTCTTGGGCACACTGGCCTTTTAATAATCGTTTGGGCACTCTGTCCTCTCATCATTGTAACAATACATTATTTAAAATGGGTGTTCAAAACCTGGGGTGTTACAAAAAGACTCGTCACAGAAGGGACTTGATGTATCCCCCATCAATGACATGAAATATGTAACAGATTTGAAGTAGATCAGAGTATGAAGTGATTCAANGGTGGGGGAACATTGGGAAAGAAATGTGTCTCGTTATGAAGTAGATCAGAGTATGAAGTGATTCAAAACTGACAGAAGGAAGGTCAACATGGTAGAAAATTTTATAATTGCAGATGGTCGACTCGATAGAAGGCTCATTTAGGTTGGACTTCTCTTGAACATATGAATGACACGACAACGGTCTTGGAAGCATTGACTCAAGGAAGATCCAACATATGGAATTGTGGATGGTCAAACAAGAGACAAATTGATTTCCCAACCTGGATACAATGATAAAGGGGGTTGTCATGTTCAAGAGCGACTATTACTATCACTAACACAAATAACGAGACACATTTCTTTCCCAATGTTCCCCCACCATTTCTAGCGAGTACCTCTTTATTTGTACGCAAGCTTGAGGAGGATAACATATGCTTGTTGATGTAAGCTCATCCTTTGGATGAGTCCCTCAGAGTATGTTTAACAAACCCTAAGAAGGAGTGTTTCGATCCCATATGGGTCTTTTGATGTTTGTTTAACGAGTCCAAAGAGAGAAAACTCAGGGGTTTTCATTTTTAGAGAGTCTGAAAAACACTTAAAGAGAACTCCATAAGGTCCTTTTTCGTAAATTAATCTGACGAGACTGAAAAAGTGATAGCCTACCACTCATCAGATGTTTTCTTCAAATACTTTTATGAGTATGAAAAGAACAAGGTCATTCGGCCATCTTTTCATTTTTTAAAAGTGTGAAAAGAGCTTAAAGGATACTCCATTGTTTTTATTTTTTGTGTTTTCCAATACAAGTTTGAAAAAATGACAAAAGACTACTCGATTACATTCTCATGGTTTCACGAGCATGAGAAAGAATTAAGACTCTGCTCGAAGTTTTTCCTGAAAAACCCTAAAAGGATCTATACATGTGACAAATATAAAATAAACCAAAAAAAATGGACCCTTGTTCCAATGTCTCACCTCTAGACTTTTTCAATCTGCAAAAATCAATCACTTGTAAAGTTGTTAGGACTTTAGGGTTTGGATAAATCACAAAAATAATATAATATACAAATGAAAAGAGATAAAATTCAATAAAATAGGTAACAAACCACATTTTACCATTTCATTTGTAACTTTTCCCAAATATTGCTCCAAAACCCTTTTTCACCTCGATTTTCAACTGTTGATTGTGGAGTGCACGGCAGATCATTTCACGAATCATCTCCACAAAAGAGGTAATCTCCATCTCCTTCATATTTTCATGGTTTCAAAATTAATTTTCATTGGTTAAATTTATGTTTTGGGTTGATTTTTTAGAGGTTACCCATGCGTTGCGGTCATCGCAAGTGCCCTATATCGAGAACTGTGATGATCTAGGATCACCACAAGTGACCCTATAGGTAGGGTGCAACGATGGCACACTATGAGAATGAGCAGGCCCGCGACGACCACAACCCAAAATTTAAAAAGATTGACTCAACAAGGGAAAACCCCCAGGAAAGAAAACTATGTTTCTAATATTATATTATGGTTCCTTGGCAGGTCTTCCTCGGTCAAGATGATGGAATAGCATGAGAGAGAGCACAAAGAAGAATATTACTTCATCAGGAATGACCCGAGAACAGTAATGGCTCTTCAACAGTGTGGGTTACTAAAATTCTTCAAGATTCAGGGCATGAGAGCCCAATTGAGACTACTGGAGTACTTGGTTCACATGTGGGATGTGAATGAGCAGGCATTTCATGTGGGTGCCCACAAACTCACCATAGATATCGAGTATATATATTTCCTGAGAGGACGATCTCATCGTGGTTCATGAGTGACACTTATAGGAAGCTGGGGCGGAGGTGAGCCTATGAACTACTACGTCTGTCATCATTGTGTGTCGGGTACCGAGAAACATAGCGGTAAGGTAGCTATCATGGATGTACGAGATTTTCCTTTTCAGACTATCCTCTATATTATTACTCGCATGGTAGGGAGTGCAGATCCCCACATGGATTTACAGAGATATTTTCAATATGCATTAGAATGTATGGAGCCTAGAGTCTTCAATTGGTGCGAAGGGGTCCTAAAAATCATGAAGAAACAACTTACCAAGTGCAGAAGTGGTGGGTTGAAACAATTTGGATATGGGTCTATTTTGGTATCCTTCTTCCTGGAGAGGGTCCTTGTCCTACGCTTACAGGTGGAGTGGGGTGTACCCGCTCCACAGGATCCGAGGATGAAGAGGTGGGTAGATCTCATGTCTCGACATGGAGGTGGTTCCATCGTCAGGTATGATGATGTCTTATTCCAGTGGTTGAGGACTCAGCTCCTCATGGTCGAAGATTATGCATATGTCAGGGTATATTTCCATGGATATCTAGACCTAGATCTTCCCAAAGGTTCCTAGTGGGGGGACATAGGTAAGAAGGAAATTTTGTTTATATAATTTTTTTGTTATTTTAATGATATAACATGTTTTTTGTGTTATTTATTCGATGACTAATCGTGTGCCCTCCAATAATGAAGATGTGGGACCTTATCATCCTCCAGGTTCATCCATGATCCAGAGGTGAGGAGAGAGAGGTGTTGTAGCAGGAGTAGTTGTCATAGATCTAGAGGTCATAGAGCAGAACCTGGAGGGTTTGACCATGCATGTCCCCGATGCTACCACTGATGATCTCCTGAGGCATTACCAAAGCCACTCAGTGGGCGTATCTGCCTCCATCATTCGACTGTTACGTAGAGTAGCACAACAGTCTCTTGTTATAGCGAGCAACATCCTTGATGCTCTTGTACATGAAGCTATGAGCTTCACATTTTTTATATTTTGGTCTTCGGACAAAAAAAAAATTGTAAATTTTTATCCGTATGAATATACGGCTCCTACTGGCTTACTTGTTTTATGTACAAAGTGTGATTGGATTTTATAAATGTCTCAAATGTTTGTCTAACACATAATTAGCCAATGCATCTATTAATGTATTTAGACATCTAGGAATGTGTTGATAATCAATGTAATCAAAATGACATTCCAAGAGACGAATTTGTAAATATACCCTTAACAGAGTATGACTCCGGATGGATTAAACGATACTCAATTGTAGGACTACTAACTGTGAATCAAGTCATACAATAAAATGATGGATTCCAATTGAAACAACGTCAGTCAACAACTCGATAATTGCAATGTATTCTGCGATATTTTTAGTTGCACGACCAAGGCATACACCATGTAGACTGATTAATTCATCCGTAGGTGCATAAATTTCCCAAGCAGTAGACGCTAAGTTTTGAGTACTGTGACTAGTGCCATCAGCAAAGCCAATGTAGGGTAGAGAAGACATCAACATCTGGAAACCAAGCACAATGCAAGGTAAGCACTTGAAAGGTGAAATCAAACACAAAAAAGAACACAAGAGTATGATACACTAAAAATACACAGCACTCATGCAAAAATGATTTAAGCATAGTACTTCTTCAAGTAAAGCCTATTTCTGAAATCACTCAAAGGGATTACATCATAATCCACCATCTCATAATCCCCTTTCTCCAACACTCATTTCACAATATAAGGACCCCGCCACATGGGCTCGAATTTACCGGCCACTAGCAAATCACGATCTTGCTCGTAAAGAAGAACTAGATCACCTTCAGAAAAAAAACACGTGGTTTGACATGCTTGTCATATTGGGATTTAACACATTTTTTCTAATTTTCAATGACTAAGGTGGAATCACGACGGATTTCATCTAATTGCATCAAATACAAAAGACGTTCCTCTTCGGCTGAGGTGTTAGGGAGATGTTCGACAGCTAGTTTCAAAGTTGGGATTTCACATTCAATCGAAAAAATTGCTTCAATACCATATACTAACTGGAAAGGTGTGAATCCCATGGCAGACTTGACGGATGTCCGATAGGCCCATAATGTTGAGAACAACATCGTGTGCCAATTTGACTTATGAACTCCTACCATCCGTCGAAGCATAGTAGTGAGAACTTTGTTAATTTCTTCAACCTGGCCATTGGCCTATGGATAATAGGGGGTTGAGTTTTCATGAAAAAGACCCAACTTCTCAGTAAGTTCAGACATCATTGTTATCACTAAAATTTAGTCCACAAATGGTTACAGAAATCCAGCATCTCCAAACACCTATTAGTCCATCCATGGCCCAAAAAATGCATTTCCAAAGGGCACAAAACTATACAACCAATTATAAAATCAGCATGTGCTAAGAATACATAGGAAGCGTGCGCACGTGCACAAATCAAAAACGTCGAAAAAGCGCACATGCGCCCAATGCGCGGCTGTGGATGCAAAAATCCGTGCATACCTCTGAATGGCACATTTATGATCTTGGTCGGTCTTCCACCCACTTCTGGTTCGTCTCCCATGTCGATTTGACACCCAAATCCAAGATGGATCCAAGTGGGGGGCTAGTCAAAGACCTAAGGGTGCCCTAAAGAGCCCCTTGTTCACACTAAAGATTGGTTGAATAATGCCTCAAAGATTTTCTATAAAAAGAGGCCATGGGTACACTACATTTCCAAGAATTCATTTGTATTGTTATGCTACCTATATTCTCTTGGAGGATCCTCTTTTCTCGTCAAGAGAATACAAGCATCATTTCATTGAGCTATTCGCATCACCTCTTGAGTGAATGAGCTTTGGATTTCTTTACCATTTCCTTCTAGTTTTCTATTTGTAAGAAGATCTCAATATTTGGGGGTTCAAGAGCCCTCTCTTGGAGGAAGAGGGAACCCATAAGTCTCCCTTTATCTTTGGTGTTTTCCCACTAATACGATCTATCCATTGGTGGCATGAATGCTGTTTGTTTTTGTTTCTAATATATGTATGCACTCTAGTTTAGTTTATTGTATTATTATTAGCTTAGTCTTTTGTTTATTCCCTACACTTGATGTTTATAACTCTTGCATTCACTGTTGTCTTGTCCAGCTAACCCAACTGGACTTGTAAGCGTCTTTATTTTGCTCATTTAGGTGATGAAAGAGACGCAACAGATTGGTGACTCCACTGGGGAAAGGTATCAATTTCCTCCCCATTTGGGTTGATTGAGAACTTTTTTTCTTATTTAACTTTCAAGAACCAGAACCGGCCCAAGCCTACCTGTAAAAAGCTAAAGTCGAAGCTAAGTTGAGAGAATTTCATCCGAAATCTTCTTCCCGGCTGTGTAACAGAAAGTGCACGGGTTTTTTAGCCCACAAGCATGTCTTCTGAGCAGATGCGCCAAACTCTTTGTCTTGCTTAGCGCATTCTGCACACCTGTGCCAACAAGCCATTTTTAATTTGCGCATTGGCGCCACATGCACCTATGTCTACTCTGAAACCCACGCATCTGTCCAGAAAATCAAATATTGTAAGGGTTTTTGTGATCTGTTGAAGGCCCATAGCCTTCTTAAGCTTGATTCTATGCAAATTGTAATATGCACCACACTTAGATTCCCTCTCCACATGAAGGGTTAGTCAAAACATAGGCACTTGAGGGGTTAAAATCCATATTTATCCTCTTTTTTATTTCATTTTGCCACATGGATGGCTTGCTTTGATTAAAGTTAAGTTGGGATCATTCTATATCACATATAACACTTGCATCGGGACCAGAAATTAGACATCAATCATTGAGTATGCTCTTCTCTCACGCCATAGAGCGATCTTGAAAATCAGAAAAATGATTGAGGGAAAATTTCATCTCCCTTAAAAGACAAAATCTTTAAGAGAGAACAGCAGCCCCCTCAGGACTCCTCTTAGTTTCTTTTTCAAACACATCTTAAAATTCTAAGGGCCCATATATGCCCACATGCTACAAATATATGATAGTGTTGAATCTACTTTCTTAGATTAAATCACTAGGGAAGTTTAAAGGTTTTGTAACCAGCCCATACATCCCCACATGTCCACAATATAGGATAGTTTTGAAGCTTTATTAGATTAAATCACACTAGGGAGTTAAAGGATTGGTAAGGACCCACATGTCCACATGCTAGTTTTCTAGGGACTTTAAAATTTTGCAAGGTTGTACCAATGACATATAGTAACTTAGGTAATCGAGAGTTGTAAGTACCACACAAAGTCCACATGCAACAAGGTGACACCCAAATTATTAAAAAATTGGCACACTTTCACTTTTTCACACACAAAGTCACTACTCACTCACATAATTTTATCTAGAAATCGTGGAGGTTGAAGTAAGTTTCCTCCAAAGGGATTCTGAAATGCCCCACCATTTTTCTTGATGATATTATCCACTCCCACTTAATTTCAACGAGATTGGTTCACACCCCCAATATCTCAAACTACCACATCTAAAATCTTTCTAAAAACTTACTAAGTTTTCCTCCACAGGAGGTGCCAAAATAAATATTTTAGTCTAGGTAGGATTTCGGGGACAGGCATCCAAATAACTCCCCATTATCTGGTTCTCACATCTTCAAATAGTAGAAGTTGACAAATAGGGAACTTTTAAATCCTCCAATTCAAGTGTTCCTACACCATAAGGAAGAGAGATACCCGTGAAGGGTCGAAGGCCAAGGTCTGGTTGTTCTGTGTGTCCCCCCTTGAGGCACCCACCTCTTGGATGGGATCCAGCCCGTGACCCATTTCTGAGGCCGAAAATCTAAATTCTTCACGGGTCATGTACACAAAACACTCACACCATGGTTGGAACTAATCCTCCACCACCACCCCAGATCATGGATGATTTTAAGGATGAAAATTTATTTTAAAATGTATAAACCTTCACAAATCTTACTAATCCTTCATATTCCAACTATAAATGTTTGGCGATATTTTTGTAAAAATATTCAAATTTCTAAGGATTTTATATAGTTTTTATAATTTTTTGGCGATTTTCAAGGTAAAATAATTTTATGCTATAGAATTTGGGCGAATTATTTTTAAAATAACGAATCTCTTTTTTGGAAAAACCATGGAAAATTATCCCATGAGTGAAATTTAGCCCCTAAAATCATCCCTACGGGCCCAAATGCCATACTTGGCTTCCCTTAACATACAGTATCTGACTAAGCTCACCAATGATCCTATATTGCATGACCCCACATGGCCTACAATGCCTACCAAACTCCCTTCAGACATCCCCAAGTTTGAAGGAAAAGTGGGAGACGACCCGGCCAACCATATCATGACCTTCCACTTATGGTGCTCTTCAAATAGAATCATGGATGACTCCATCCGATTGAGGTTATTTCAACACACACTCACTGGCCCATCAGCCAAATGGTATGTAGAATAAAAATATGGGTCCCATGTAACCTTTGAATCTTTGGCCAAAGCATTCTTGACCTTCTTTCAACTACCAATCTGTCATGACAATGGTCTCAAACTGCTCTCAGAATTTAAGCAAACCTCTACCACACACATCACTGACCACATTCACGAATGGCGTCGACGACATAGTCTATGCAAAGTAGAAGCCACCAAGCAACAATGCCTCAATTGGTTTCTCAAGTCACTTGTTTCCCTCCTTGCCAAGGATGTGGTCGCCACCTTCCCCCAGTCTGAAGAAGAAGCCATTGGCAAGGCTCAACAGTGTGAACTCATTTACTCCCGGTCAGGATACTTATATATGGTACTACCTGATGCCTCGAGACCGGTGCCATTCAGCTAGGACAAACCTGGGATGTCTCACTCCACAGATGGATTTATCGGTACCACAACACACCACACTCCATACCCCCCCACAACCAACTACGTATGATACACCTCTATATCCATT